>LPNX010600944.1:50967-74471 GCA_001517045.1 Pseudotsuga menziesii | reverse complement strand
TTTATCAAGCCCTCGACCGAGGTATCTAAATACCTCGGTCGAGGTATTTAAATACCTCGACCGAGGTATTTAGATACCTCGGTCGAGGTTCATACCTCGGTCAAGGGCTTAAAAAAATAGACCTAGCCCACATTCAAACAAATGGAAAATTTCCTGTGCCTTGCAGAAGTGTAAACCCTGCCATTCCTAGCACATAACTGAGCGGAGTTGATACCGATAGATTCACCAACGAATATTCTATCCATTGAGGTATCATACACGCATTTTGGCATTCATATGATATTTATTTTTTAATTACTTCTAAAACTTATACTTAGAAAACCACACTGCAACTTCGAAGCAGCTCAAAGAAAAATCCGCAGAGTTAAAAATACAAAGACAAAAAATTCTTAAAAATGCACACATCACATATCGACGTGTCCTCTTCAAAAGGGTATCTTTGGTTTTTCAATTTTTGAAAAAATAGAAAAAAATTCTTTACGTGGACAAATATGTGTTTAAAACGATACTGAAATCGAATGTGGTCACTTTCGAAAAATAATAAATAATTGTATAATGCGAGAAAAATTAACAAAAAAATATGCACATCACACTGCATTTTATGTAGATCATGCTCATATATATATTTTTTTAAATTATTAATGCAAGATTGAATTACTCTATGTGGACACGAGCCACTTATTATCTTCTTCAAAATTTTAAGGTCACACAGTTCATTAAATGCAAAAATTCACACATTAAATGACATCGGAATATTTTTAAAAAAATATCACTATGAAGCCAACATAATATTCTACAATTTGTTTTTTTACTGCAAGTCAAAATTCACATGGCATATATGCGTTTTGAGGGCTTCTATCTAGCACATGAGTAAAAAATCAGGTTTTCATCGCCAAATTTGGCCAAAAAGTGTTACCCATCTTCATGGAATCACCCCTCACTAATCCTCCCATGGAATAATTCTCTCTAATCTTCATCAAAGTTCATTTATCATCAAACGATCAGAGGGAGCATCGAATCAAAGAATAGTAGTCAGTCAGCTGAAATCATGAAATCCTTACAGGAGTTATCGGTTGAGGACATAGTGTATAGTAATTTATTCCCATATTTGGTGGTGGGTCTTGTAGCCCATGAATTTGATCCAGAATCCCTTAACATTCTCCTTCAAGAAAGATGTATGTCTCTTTCATATTGCTTCAACGTATGAGTATATAAATACAAACAAGACATAATGTTGAACTTGTTATAATACAAAAATTCAAATAGGAGGGAACACATTCCCTTAACTTGTCATAAGAGTCAAAGTCCAATATATATAGCACGCAAAATACAGTCTCAAAAAAATTAGCGCTTGGCGGATTTAAGATCAATTCACTCGAAGATTGAATCTCTCTAATAAGATCCATCATCTTCGATATTATTTTATTGTTTGTTGGAAGGTGGAAGGGAAATGGACTGTTGCCTACAAGTTTCTATGGTTAATGAAATGTTTAGCTTGATAGATTGGAATTGTAATTCTTTGATGTCAAAGGTTGAAGGAATTTTCAAGTTTGCATGAAATATTGGAAGTGTTATTTCTGGTAAGTCAAAGGTTTAAGGAATTTTAACCTTTTCATATGGAGGATTTGTGATGATACATGTACATTAGTTGATTCCAATTTGGATATGTGATCATACTTTATCAACAGTATTATCATTTTTTTTAAGTCGACATGCGACATATGCAACAATTTTCACTCATTGTTATGGAGCCAACATGTGCCACATCCACATGAAAGACATGACAGATCTTATCCACTTTGGGTTGTATAAAGTTCCTCTCAATGCAACAATAGAGTTGGTTAGAAAAAAGTCTTTGCCTAAAAGTAATAACAATTGAGAAAATTAATAGTTTAGATTTCTCGGAAAAAAAAAAAAAAAACAAGATATACCCAAATTATTCACCTTGCTTCAATGAGGTCATTGAATTGTTTTTCCTTTCTTCAAAATGTAGCCCATCATATTCTACCATTAAGAAACAATATTTCATAGTTCCCTTGCCTTAACTATGAAATTGAATGACAATTACCTAAAAGTTATATCTAATGTAGGTGGAAATTATAGGGTGAAAATGGAAATAATTGTGCCTTATTATATTCTTAAGAGGTAACTGTTAAGAAGAATGAAATTAATGAAGCATTATGCTAATTCCTTAACATAGAATCGTTGTAGTAGGTTATATGTGATTTCACTTTCCATGCTATTACAGTTTTTGCAATGTAATTCTATCACTCATTACTCATCTAAGAGAAACAAATTACATGAGAATAGTCTCAGTTATGTTCAAGAGGTGCCAGAATATTGAAGCAGAATTCGACTAGACGAATAATTTTAGATGTGTTTCTTCATATTTCAATCAACGTCACTGCTTCCTGCAAGCTCTCCAATTTGATCGAACTGTAAGAACCAGAATGGTTTGCTTCTGTGTGTCCTCATTGTTCATGTTCGTCGTCCCTCCAGCCAAATCTATTTTTCCACGTGTATTTCTCGCTTGACCATCTGTCTCATGCCGTGTGTTTACCATGTCTTTGAAGTTTCAATATCGAACAGGAAAATGGCACCATGAATAAGGAAGTTTTGATTATTGATAACATTTGTGGACCTGCCACTCAACTTATTCATTTTCGACATGCTCCTTACTATGGTGTTCAAAATTTTTCACGCAAAGAATGCGAAGCCAAAGCGAAGTTGCAAGTCTCCCACCTAAACCTTCACTTTGCTCCTTTATTAGAGCATATGATCAGGATCAAAGAGATTTTTCTTTACATCAATTGTTACATCTACAAATTAATGTCTCTTGCAATTCCACGTCCATGAGAGGCAGCGAGCAACAAAGTGGCTCTCATCATATATAATCCAATCAAGGGATACAATATTCATGATGTGTTCTACCACATCAATACAAAACTCATCACTGCCTTTCACAAGGAAGGCAACATCAAAGAGGTTGTCCTTAGCAGTGTCCACTACAACAAAACCCTATGATTAGCGTCTCTTTTAGCTTCCTTTTTAGCATCCACTATAAATTTTAGTGTATATTTCATCATTTTTAGACAAAGTGTATGCTTTCTCATGAGATGGAACTTTTAATTGCATTATTTGCGTCCCTTTTAAAAACTTGGCGCTATTTTGGACGCTAATTAGCATCCCAATTAGTGTCCCAATTAGCGTCCTTATTAACATCCCAATTAGCATCCCAATTATCGTCCCAATCAACATCCCAATTAACATCCCAATTAGCGTCCCTTTTTAAAATTTGGTGTTATTTTGGATGCTAATTAGCATCCCAATTAGCGTCCCAATTAGCATCCCCATTAGAACCCTAATTAGTGTTCCAATTAGCATCGCAATTAGCATCCCAATTAGCGTCCCTTTTTAAAAGTTGGCACTATTTTGGATGCTAATTAGCATCCCAATCAATGTCCTAATTATGTTCCCAATTAGCATCCCAATTAGAATGTCAAAACCCCAAAATTTCTGAAAAATTTAAAATTTTTAAACTTGCATATCATTAACATAAATGCAGTTAACTAATCATTTATTTATTTATAAACTACCTCATTCCTTATCTGTAATTATCTGTTGGTTATGTTTAGCAGTAGTATAGTTCTTTTCAGTTTACTGACTTTGTTTTCTTTTCATCCACAAGGAGAGACTGTCATGCAAAACTAGGCTTACTTAGCTTTCGAGCTAATGCAGAAAGTTTCCTGTTCTTACAGACTACAGGTAAGAGGTTTTGGTGCTACTGGTTGCAATTCTAAAGTATTTAAAATAAATTCGCCACGAAAGAAGAGCTCAGTAAAATAATAAATGCTAAACGATTTTCAAAACGTGTTGAGGTACAATTTATATATGGCCTTCTTTCTAGTAATTGTAAAGTATGGTTTTTGATGATTATGGAAATATTTCGTATTATAGTCGTAATGTATAAATATGTTCTACTGATTCTTATAGCAGAGTATGAGCAATTGAGCAATACAATCCATAGTATGATTTCATTCGTAATGAATATATCACTTAGTAGAAGTAAACTGATATAAGGTTTAGGCAATACTGTTTCTTATTTTCAAACTTTGATGTTTTTTTTAAATGAATTTACACTTCACTTCAAGTTGCCTTTCAAGAAAACTATAATAATGTTGATGCATATGATGCCTGGAGTTCTTTATTCACTCAGTCATTGTTTTCAAGCATATCTAGAGTTTAGCTTCAGTTATAAAAAATAAACATCTTCATGAAATAGGGTTTATCCTAATTCCTTTATGTATATAAACTGAACAAGTCCTTAAGGGACCATAATTCATAAAAGAGTACATCTCTTAATTTGTTCTATAACCTATTTATTTATTTATGGTGAAATCTCTAGTTAATAAAAAATATGGCCTAACCTTGCCAAGTCATAAATTATGCATAAGAGTGTTACTTTAAACAAGGAATTGTTACCACGTAGTAGTTACTAAATCCCTTTTGTAACTTTCCACTATATGCTACTATTTTATTTCAATATAGAAAGACCACTGCGATTATCAAGGTTATTGGAACCAAAGTCATAGTTTTTCTTTACTCAATATTCCTCGTTTATGCTCTTTTACACTTTAAGTTTATGTTAAACCAAAGTTAGTTAAATTCAAAGTTCAAAATATATAAGACAAGGTGAGAGGCGAAATTATAAAAACATCAACCAAGGTCACAATCGAACTATATCTAATCTTTAATTTAAGGTTAAAACCTTATAAGGAAGAAGTCTCCTCTTCACAAGTTCCTAAGCTAGAGTACATATACTAGTTAACTAGAAAAAAGGGTTATAAACATAATTCTTGACAAGAAGATAAAGAATAGTGTTAACTCTATAAATCCATGCATTATTTTATAAGGTTCGATGTAAGATTTATTTCCACGTCCTCGATGATTGCCAAGATTAGGGTTTGTACTAAAGAAAGCTTTGTGATTTGCATGCAGCGTAATACTACGATTGACATGCACGAGGAATAAGGTGTAATCATCGGTTATAATAATTTGTTGGCTAATCATTCCTTCGTGGAGTGTCATTAGAACTTTACACTTCAACCCACTGCTCAACACAAATTTACTAGATAACGTGGCGTTACCATAACCATATACTGCTTGTTATATGAGCTGTTGACAAACCCTAGCTCACATTACCTCCTTCTACTTTGGTCCTGTTGCTCTACGATGGTGCTGTGCACCCTCGTTGCGCCGCTCCTCTGCAGGGTTATGTTATAGTTATTATCCTTCTTCTAACCTGTCTGAAAGCACGATAAGGTAGTACCGTCCATCAAGCTTGCTGTTAATCCTTTAATAACGGTTCTTTCTCCGGGTTTAGTTGTCCTTTCACTTCGAGCCTGAAACCCTTGGCTGTAGTCGATCCTCCTTTGGTATGGTCATAGTCTTATTCTCTTGTATGGAGGTTAAGTGTTGCCGTAGTTAATCCTCCTCTCCCTTCCTGCAGTGGGGTTTCTTTTTCGCGTTAAAGGTTATCCCAAAGCTGTTAGGGTCGCAACTCCAAAGATGGTTCAGGTAAGAAAAAATATTGTAAGACTTTTTCGATTTACTGTTTGTTTCAGTTTTAAGAAGTAAAATCCTGCTTACACATTTTTATTAATTATGGTTTCTTTTACTGGTAACAGGTCTCGGTCCATTTTCTGCGCGGCTTCTGATGTAAACTAGTGGTAGCGGCTTCAAGCTCTCGGTAAGCTTGGTTACACCATGGCTCTTTCTCCTTGTGGGGCTCCTTTGGGGCCTTCGAGGGTTGGCACACTGTGGCCTGTAACCCTTGCGACTTCAGTTTGTTCGGTTAACTTGTTTTGTTATTTATGTTAGTTGAAGCTACCCTGCGCTATGCGAGGGTACTCTGGCTTCGGCCGTGATTGTAAAAGTTAGTTTTCTTTTATTTTTGTGGTTATGTTCTGTATAATACTTGAGGCTATGAGCCTGACTTGGACAAGGGTTTTAACCCTCAACTCGCTTCTGCTGTTTATATAAAAACTACAGGGTTTCCACCCTGAGTCTAAAATATAAGATACTATCACTGTTTTTCCGTTCTTATTCCGGGTTACGTTACAGCATTGATTTTACATGTTTATTTACATTATAAATATAATATTTAAGGCTCGAAGGTAGGATGCTAATTATAACATTTACTTTTAATTTGCAAATCTATACATAAAAATAAGAAAACAGGCTTAAGACAGCCTTACTCTATTGATTTTTAATACGACCGTGAGTAAAATAATGTCTCGGCTCCACAATTGTTGATTAATTATATAAATTGGATTAATAGATTTAAACCCTAATTTGACAGTAAAGAAAAACATACTACTCCTTCTATTAATGCATTTTATATAATTTTGTAGTACTCTTTTGTAACTGTAGCTTAATAGTTAAGTTTTACAGTACTAGTTTAACTCGATGAGTCGAGCATTATACACTGTTGGTTTTTATCTTATGTGGTAATATACTTGATATCATTATCTGCAGTATTTTCATAATTGAATGCTAATATTTTCTGTATTAAGTTTATATATTTAACTTATTTGTTTTCTAAAGAATAACAGTTACATAGAGCTGTTACCCTTCAGAATAAAAAAGAAAATTACTATGCGGCTAACAGTAATTCTGGGGTACAGAATCTATATTATAATTTTGGTTTACAAGAACAAAATTAAAGTATCACTATAGTTAACTGATAATACTATCTTTATAAAATAAATAATAAGATGTAAATGCTATTTATAAAAAGATAAAGTTGTTACCCTAACTAGAGTACTATTACTTTTATTCTTATTTAATTTAGTTTCCTTAGTACGTATTTAGAAAAAGTAAATAATTTGTTTCTGATTGTTTACTACTCATAGAATAAAACAACCTGTTGTTATCAGGTCCTTAAACTTACTGTGTTAAATTCCTTGTAGATAAACGTTTTGTATTAAATTACAATTTAATGTTTATAAAGAAAGAAAAAATAGAAGTAATAAGCAAGTTCTATATTGCTAATAGCTTAAGTAGTATAAGTTGCAGAAATATGCTTTGTCTAAACTTAACTAAGTAGAACATGATTAAATGAATAGCATTCTTTATTTTACAAAAGTAAATTCTGCTATACTAAGTACCCGTAGAAAATAAATAGATATTCTAGCTACTCTTCTTTGATATTCAATAGACAATTAAGGTTACTGTTAGTAACTAAAGTATTAAGAACTGTTTTCTCTACTGATACACACTATTACCAGTGAACAAATAATTTTACTTCTCTGTTCTAAGAGACTTAACAGTTTTCTGAACAGGATAATGTTACTCCTGATACCAGGATATATTTCTGGAAAACATCACAAAGAAACTATACCAGGATATTTTTCTGGAAAACATCACAAAGAAACTACTCTATAATTCCATCACATACTATCTGTGTTTTCATCATACTACTTTTATTGTACATTTACCCCTATGCTGGAGTACGGTCTGGTCACACCAGATGTGGAAAAACATAGGTGGGATTGTAATTCTCATCAAAAATATTTCATTACAGAATAAACTAAACACACTTCATTTCTAATCCATCAAATTTCTTATACCATAACTACAAATCTACCAATAAATCCTAACAGATATTAAAACAAAGATTTAATAGATGGCAGAACCTGTTTTGGAATTGGGACAACAACAGCAATGGGAGGCCGTTCCTCCCTACCAACTCCTGGAGAGCGCTCAAACAATGACTCCTCAGGACCCCCGAGGTTGCTCTGGTCTCCTTGGCTGGAACTAGGTGCAGCAATAGTCAGATACCAGTCTTCAAACTCAGCATTAATACAGAACTTATCAGTAAGTTCTCCCAGCTAACAAGCTGTAATAAACCAAGTTACTGCAGCATTCCTCTCAGAACAACTTCCTTACTGTTTTTCCCTCTTTCCTCAATGAATTTCCTGAATATCATTCACCTGAATGAATTCTCTCTGGAAAATATCTGAGCAGCCTCAGCTCTATCCATTGGGTACTTTTAAAAGATTGCCTAGGTCTTTTTGGGTTAGTTGTCATTTAATGAGCCACCTTCTCTGATCCCACTTTCCTGGGGGATCATGACCCCAAATATAGGGAAGTTGCCACCTGCAACTTAGGAAGTGTTTGAAGATGCTGCCACTTGTCTTTTTCCCTCCACCTAGTTCCATCCACTAGTTTGACCAGTAAACTCTTTTTAACAGCTCTCCCATGCTGTTGTCTCCACAATTTATTTATTAATAATAAAATATTCTGAATTACATTCCACTTCTGTTGACTCTGCTGAGTCATCAGTTCCTACTTAGCATTAAATTTAACATAATGTCTCAGGAATATAATTAAAACAATTAGCATTATTTTACAAAATTGGCGTATGTGACATACACACCCGCTTAAAATGTAACATCGTCGTCGATGTTAGTTATTCTTCATCCTCTGCAACCTCCTGGAACAGATTTGGGTATGCCTCCCGCATCTTACTTTCCAGTTCCCAAGTAGCCTCTTCAGGACTAAGGTGCTTCCATTGCACCTTCACCTATCCAATGGCACAGTTCCGCAGAGTAATTTCCCTCCTCCCGAGGATATAGTCCGGTTCCAACAGAATTTCTCCTTCTGGTTTCACCTGTACAACATTCCAATCAATCACATGAGTAGCATCATGAACATACTTTTTTAGAACAGAAATATGAAAAACATTATGCACTTTCAAGTTAGGTGGTAACGCTAGCTGATATGTAACTTGACCAATTCTGGATAAAATTTCAAGCGGACCACAGTAACGTGGTGCTAGTTTTGCACAACTCCCCAGTCTTAGGGAGCTTTTCTTTGGTCTTACCTTTATAAAAACATGCTCACCCACCTGGAACTCTTTGGGAGTTCTTTTCAAATCTGCTTGGCTCTTTTGCCGATCTTGTGCCACCTTTAAATTTTCCTGCACTTGTTTCACAATCTGTTCCATTTCTTTTAATAATTCAGGTCCTAACACCAATTTATCTACTGGATTATTCCAGGAGATAGGAGTGTTACATTTACGCCCATACAAAATTTCAAATGGACTAAACTTAGCTGATGAGTGATAGTTATTATTATATGCAAACTCTGCTAAATGCAAGTAGTCCTCCCACTTACCTGGATAATCCTTAACATACATTCTTAACAGATCTTCCAACACCTGATTCACTCTTTCAGTCAGTCTGTCTGTCTGAGGATGGAAAGAGGTGCTGAAATTTAGTGTTGTGTTTAATCCCTTAAACAAGGACCTCCAAAAATTCCCTGTGAATTTAGGATCCCTGTCTGAAACGATAACCTTAGGTACTCCATGTAACCTAAAAATCTGCTTTAAAAATATATCAGCTATATTAGTAGCCTTGTAAGTAGTCTTGACAGGAATGAAATGTGCTACTTTACTTAACTTGTCAACCACCACCATAATTGAATCATTCTGATTCTGATTTCTGGGCAATCCAGTAATAAAATCCAAGCTGATTACCTCCCATTTTCAACTAGGAATAGGCAAAGGTTGTAGTAAACCAGCTGGATGCTGGTGTTCAGTTTTCACTTGTTGACAGTCCAAACATCTAGCTATGTATTCAACTACTTAAGATTTCATATTAGGCCAGAAATATTCTTTTGTTAACATGGTTACAGTCTTTTGGTAACCTGGATGTCCTGAGTAAGGTGTTTTATGAACTTCATCCAGAATCAACAACTTGACCTTAGGCACATTAGGCACATACAGTTTGTCCTTAAACAATAAAAATCCATCTTTATTTAGACTATAACCTTTTATTAAGCTTTCTGTAGGTTCTTCTTTAGCTGTAACTTGTAATTTTTGATAAATTTCATCCTGTTTTACCCCTTCTGTAAGCTGTTCATTTAAATCACAAGCATAAGTGCCGCTGATGTAAAGTTCAGCTTTGCATTTCTGCTCAAAGCATCAGCCACCTTATTTTCTTTTCCTTTTATGTGTTGGATTTCAAAATCATATTCACTCAAGAAGGCCAACCACCTTGCTTGTCTTGCATTTAAGTTGGGATGATCTAAAAGGTATTTCAGTCCTTTATTATCAGTCATTAAGATAAATTTTCTGCTTATTAAATGATGTCGCCACATTTTTAAGGCATGTATAACAGCAGCAAGTTCTAAGTCATAAGTTGCATAATTCCTTTCGTGGATCTTTAACTTCCTGGACTCATAGGAAATGACATGCCCATCTTGAGTCAGCACACTGCCTAAACCATCATTACAAGCATCGGTGCATACCACGAAATCCTTATTAGGATCTGCTATTCTTAGAATAGGCGCAGTTGTTAATAAGGCTTTTAATTTCTTAAAACTTTCTTCACATTTTAAGTTCCAATCGAATTTCTTGCCTTTATTTTGCAAGGAAGTGATTGGATTAGCTATTTTTGAAAAGCCTTCAATGAATCTCCGGTAATAACCGGTAATTCCCATGAATGACCTAACATCTGTTACGTCCTTTGGAACTGGCCAATCTTCGATTGCCCGAATCTTTTCAGGATCGACTAAAATCCCTTCCTTAGTCACTACGTGACCTAAGTACTGGATTTCATCCTTAAAGAAATCACACTTGCTAAACTTCGCAAAAATCTGTTGCTCTCGCAGGTCTTATAAAACTATCTGCAAGTGTTCCTTATGTTTTGCTTCATTTTTAGAATAAATTAAAATGTCATCGATAAACACGACAACAAATTTATCTAAGTATTTATTCATTATATTATTCATTAGGCACATAAAGACAGCTGGGGCGTTGGTAAGCCCAAATGGCATTACGACAAATTCGTAATGTCCATACCTTGTTCTGAAGGCTATCTTGAAAATGTCCTCATATTTAATTATTATCTGATGATATCCTGATCTCAGGTCTATTTTTGAGAACACCGTAGCTCCATGTAGCTGATAAAACAGATCATCTATGCGGGGCAACAGATATCTGTTTTTAATAGTCATCTTATTTATTTGACGGTAATCTATGCAGAGTCGCATAGTTCTGTCTTTCTTTTTGACAAAGATGACTGGTGCTCCCCAAGGGGACACACTAGGTTGAATGTACTTCTTATCTATTAATTCTTTTAACTGTGATTTTAGCTCATTAAGTTCTAAAATATTCATACGAGATGGAGCTTTCGAGCTAGGTACCGCACCTGGTACTAGCTCGATAGTGAAATCTAGTTCCCTCCTAAGAGGTGATCCTGGAATTTCCTCTAGAAACACATCAGTAAATTCGTTTAAAACAGAAATATCCTCTATTTTTAACTTATCTTTTTCAGATTTACTTGCCTCATCTGTAATAGTTACAGCATAGGCTTTGCACCCTTTTCTAACTGCTCTTTTAAGTTGTAAGGCAGAAATCTGCCTGATTACAGTTTTTCTAGGAATACCCTTAACCATTACTGGTTGTTCATTATTATTTACGCATGTAAAGGTTTTATCAAAACAGTTTAAAACTACCTTGTGTTGCTCTAACCAATCCATACCAATCAGTAAATCATACGAGCCAAGTGGCAAAACATTAAGCTTAACTGTAGTTTTAAAATCATCCATAACTAAAGCACATTCTTTCACATAACAGGTTACTTTCCTTTTTGCTCCAGTGGCTAATTGAACTAACCAGGAATTATCAAATTTATCTACAGACAAATTACATTTTTCCACTACCTGAGGTGCAATGTAACTAAGAGTAGCCTCTGGATCAATTAAAATGGTTACTGGGGTTTGGTTAACCATACCTTCTACTTCCACCATGGAAGTTTGATAATCCACTTGGCGGTTCTCCAACGCTGCATTTATTCTGGGCATAGTCCTTGCAAGTTCTCCAACAGTCATTTCATCCTGTACAGTGTGAATATTGCTGTTTGACTTTTTCTAATTTGGGTAGACCGAGGCATAGTGTGGGCCATTACATTCCCAGCACTTAACAGGCTCCTTTTGTTCAAAATTCTTAGTGAAATTCCCATGATTGTTTGCAGCTTCCTTGCCTTTAAATTTACTGGAATTATTAGAATAATTAGAAGCACCATTTCTATTTCCCTGGAAGTTCTTACTGTTAGAATGATTTCTGTTCTTATTATTCTTGAAATTCTTCTGGGGTACAAATTCCTTTTTCTTGAACTCAGGCTGATTACTGTTCTTTTTAGCCTTCCAGTTGGCTATACCTTCTTTCTTCTTGTTCTATTCAAAACAGAAATTTTCTTTCCTCATGGCTTCTTCCATAGTCTTCGGTTATCATACTCGATTCTGTCCTTGATGTGATATGGCAAACAGCTGAGAAACCGCTGCACTTTAGGTTTCTCATCGACTAAATAAGGTACATACCTTAACAAGCTTAAGAATTTACTATTTAAATCCTTCATAGTCATGGATCCTAACTTCAATTCGTAAAATTCTTTAGCTCTCTCTTCATAATATTGTTCGGACATAAATTTCTTCTTGAAGTACCTTTTAAAAGTACCCCAATTAATTTCTTTTTCCTTGATCCCCTTGACTCTTTTCAGATCTTGCCACCATATGTCTGCTTTTCCAGAGAGATTATAGATTGCCATTGTTTCCTTCAGCTGATTTGAATAGTTGTATATCTGAAAATACTTCCTCATCCCGGATAACCAGGACTCTGCTTCTTCCCCTTTTTCGGTCTCTCCGTTGAAAGTTGCGGGCTTTATTTTTTTAAACTCCACGGAGATCTCTTCATTTGGTCTGTACTTCTTCTTTCTGTCATACAACTCATCCTCACTACTGTCACTAGTAGTGTAGTAGCTTTGTTGTTCCCTAAACCCTTTAGATGATGAACTGCTTTCAGGTTTAGACAACTTCATCTTTTTAGATCCTTTCTGATGGCTAGCTTCCTTAGATTCGGATCTTTTGCTCCTCCCTTCAGTCTGAAATTTTTCCATCATAATTTGGTTCAACTCTTCCTGAGTCTTCAATATCCTCTCATTGTCCTTCTTGACTGATTCCATTTCAATCTTCAAATCCTTTATAGTCTGCATCAACTCTGAGGAGTGAACAGTAACCTCTTCTAACACAGGTTCTCTGGACAATTGTCTTGTCTTGGTGTTTGGAGACTCCTTCTCAGCATATTCTCCTAGCTTCTCCATACCTGCCTGTTAGATTCAGAAAAAGAAATTTTCTGTTCTTTACATAAAACAGAATATAGGTTAGTACATTATTTTATTGTTCTATGGAAACTAGTTGGGCCGCATCAAGGCCTAGTATTTGAGCCATGCTCTGATACCACATGTCAAAACCCCAAAATTTCTGAAAAATTTAAAATTTTTAAACTTGCATATCATTAACATAAATGCAGTTAACTAATCATTTATTTATTTATAAACTACCTCATTCCTTATCTGTAATTATCTGTTGGTTATGTTTAGCAGTAGAACAGTTCTTTTCAGTTTACTGACTTTGTTTTCTTTTCGTCCACAAGGAGAGACTGTCATGCAAAACTGGGCTTACTTAGCTTTTGAGCTAATGCAGAAAGTTTCCTGTTCTTACAGACTACAGGTAAGAGGTTTTGGCGCTGCTGGTTGCAATTCTAAAGTATTTAAAATAAATTAGCCATGAAAGAAGAGCTCAGTAAAATAATAAATGCTAAATAATTTTCAAAACGTGTTGAGGTACAATTTATATCTGGCCTTCTTTCTAATAATTGTAAAGTATGGTTCTTGATGATTATGGAAATATTTCGTATTATAGTCATAATGTATAAATATGTTCTACTGATTCTTATAGCAGAGTATGAGCAATACAATCCATAGTATGATTTCATTCGTAATGAATATATCACTTAGTAGAAGTAAACTGATATAATGTTTAGGCAATACTGTTTCTTATTTTCAAACTCTGATGTTTTTTTTAAAATGAATTTACACTTCACTTCAAGCTACCTTTCAATAAAACTATAATAATGTTGATGCATATGATGCCTGGAGTTCTTTATTCACTCAGTCATTGTTTTCAAGCATATCTAGAGTTTATCTTCAGTAATAAAAAATAAACATCTTCATGAAATAGGGTTTATCCTAATTCCTTTATGTATATAAACTGAACAAGTCCTTAAGGGACCATAATTCATAAAAGAGTACATCTCTTAATTTGTTCTATAGCCTATTTATTTATTTATGGTGAAATCTCTAGTTAATAAAAAATATGGCCTAACCTTGCCAAGTCATAAATTATGCATAAGAGTGTTACTTTAAACAAGGAATTGTTACCACATAGCAGTTACTAAATCCCTTTTGTAACTTTCCACTATATGCTACTATTTTATTTCAATATAGAAAGACCACTACGATTATCAAGGTTATTGGAACCAAAGTCATAGTTTTTCTTTACTCAATATTCCTCGTTTATGCTCTTTTACACTTTAAGTTTATGTTAAGCCAAAGTTAGTTAAATTCAAAGTTCAAAATATATAAGACAAGGTGAGAGGAGAAATTATAAAAACATCAACCAAGGTCACAATCGAATTATATCTAATCTTTAATTTAAGGTTAAAACCTTATAAGGAAGAAGTCTCCTCTTCACAAGTTCCTGAGCTAGAGTACATATACTAGTTAACTAGCAAAAAGGGTTATAAACATAATTCTTGACAAGAAGATAAAGAATAGTGTTAACTCTATAAATCCATGCATTATTTTATAAGGTTCGATGTAAGATTTATTTCCACGTCCTCGATGATTGCCAAGATTAGGGTTTGTACTAAAGAAAGCTTTGTGATAATTTGCATGCAGCGTAATACTATGATTGACATGCACGAGGACTAAGGTGTAATCATTAGTTATAATAATTTGTTGGGTAATCATTCCTTCATGGAGTGTCATTAGAACTTTACACTTCAACCCACTGCTTAACAAAAATTTACTGGCTAACGTGGCATTACCATAACCATATACTGCTTGTTATATGAGCCGTTGACAAACCCTAGCTCACATTACCTCCTTCTACTTCGGTCCTGTCGCTCTGCGATGGTCCTGTGCACCCTCATTGCGCCGCTCCTCTGCAAGGTTATGTTACAGTTATTATCCTTCTTCTAACCTGTCTGAAAGCACGATAAGGTGGTACCATCCATCAAGCTTGCTGTTAATCCTTTAATAACGGTTCTTTCTCCGGGTTTAGTTGTCCTTTCACTTCGAGCCTGAAACCCTTGGCTGTAGTCGATCCTCCTTTGGCATGGTCATAGTATTATTCTCTTGTATGGAGGTTGAGTGTTGCCGTAGTTAATCCTCCTCTCCCTTCCTGCAGTGGGGTTTCTTTTTCATGTTAAAGGTTATCCCAAAGCTGTTAGGGTCGCAACTCCATAGATGGTTTAGGTAAGAAAAATTATTGTAAGACTGTTTCGATTTACTGTTTGTTTCAGTTTTAAGAAGTAAAATCCTTCTTACACATTTTTATTAATTATGGTTTCTTTTACTGGTAACAGGTCTTGGTCCATTTTCTGCGCAGCTTCTGATGTAAACTAGTGGCAGCGGCTTCAAGCTCTCGGTAAGCCTGGTTACACCATGGCTCTTTCTCCTTGTGGGGTTCCTTCGGAGCCTTCGAGGGTTGGCACACTGTGGCCTGTAACCCTTGCGACTTCAGTTTGTTCGGTTAACTTGTTTTGTTATTTATGTTAGTTGAAGCTGCCCTATGCTGTGCAAGGGTACTCTGGCTTCGGCCGTGATTGTAAAAGTTAGTTTTCTTTTCTTTTTGTGGTTATGTTCTGTATAATACTTGAGGCTGTGAGCCTGACTTGGACAAGGGTTTTAACCCTCAACTTTTTGCTTCTGCTATTTATATAAAAACTACAGGGTTTCCACCCTGAGTCTAAAATATAAGATACTATCACTGTTTTTCCGTTCTTATTCTGGGTTACGTTACAGCATTGATTTTACATGTTTATTTACATTATAAATATAATATTTAAGGCTCGAAGTTAGGATGCTAATTATAACATTTACTTTTAATTTGCAAATCTATACATAAAAATAAGAAAACAGGCTTAAGACAGCCTTACTCTATTGATTTTTAATACGGCCATGAGTAAAATAATGTCTCGGCTCCACAGTTGTTGATTAATTATATACATTGGATTAATAGAGTTAAACCCTAATTTGACAGTAAAGAAAAACATACCGCTCCTTCTATTAATGCATTGTTATATAATTTTGTAGTACTCTTTTGTAACTGTAGCTTAATAGTTAAGTTTTACAGTACTAGTTTAACTTGATGAGTCGAGCATTATACACTGTTGGTTTTTATCTTATGTGGTAATATACTTGATATCATTATCTGTAGTATTTTCATAATTGAATGCTAATATTTTCTGTATTAAATTTATATATTTAACTTATTTGTTTTCTAAAGAATAACAGTTACATAGAGCTGTTACCCTTCAGAATAAAAAAGAAAATTACTATGCGGTTGACAATAATTTTGGGGTACAGAATCTATATTATAATTTTGGTTTACAAGAACAAAATTAAAGTATCACTATAGTTAACTGATAATACTATCTTTATAAAATAAATAATAAGATAGTAAATGCTATTTATAAAAAGATAAAGTTGTTACCCTAACTAGAGTACTATTACTTTTATTGTTATTTAATTTAGTTTCCTTAGTACGTATTTAGAAAAAGTAAATAATTTGTTTCTGATTGTTTACTACTCATAGAATAAAACAACCTGTTGTTATCAGGTCCTTAAACTTACTGTGTTAAATTCCTTGTAGACAAACTTTCTGTATTAAATTACAATTTAATGTTTATAAAGAAAGAAAAAATAGAAGTAATAAGCAAGTTCTATATTGCTAATAGCTTAAGTAGTATAAGTTGCAGAAATGATGCTTTGTTTAAACTTAACTAAGTAGAACAGGATTAAATGAATAGCATTCTTTATTTTACAAAAGTAAATTCTGCTATACTAAGTACCTGTAGAAAATAAATAGAGATTCTAGCTACTCTTCTTTGATATTCAATAGACAATTAAGGTTACTGTTAGTAACTAAAGTATCAAGAACTGTTTTCTCTACTGATACACACTATTATCAGTGAACAAATAATTTTACTTCTCTGTTCTAAGAGACTTAACAGTTTTCTGAACAGGATAATGTTACTCCTGATACCAGGATATTTTTCTGGAAAACATCACAAATAAACTACTCTATAATTCCATCACATACTATCTGTGTTTTCATCATACTACTTTTATTGTACATTTACCCCTATGCTAGAGTACGGTCTTGTCACACCAGATGTGGAAAAACATAGGTGGGATTGTAATTCTCATCAAAAAGATTTCATTACAGAATAAACTAAACACACTTCATTTCTAATGCATCAAATTTCTTATACCATAACTACAAATCTACCAATCAATCCTAACAGATATTAAAACAAAGATTTAATAGATGGCAGAACCTGTTTTGGAACTGGGACAACAATAGCAATGGGAGGTCGTTCCTCCCTACCAACTCCTGGAGAGCGCTCAAACAACGACTCCTCAGGACCCTCGAGATTGCTCTGGTCTGCCTGGCTAGAACTAGGTGCAGCAATAGTCAGATACCATTCTTCAAACTCAGCATTAATCCAGAACTTATCAGTAAGTTCTCCCAGCTAACAAGCTATAATAAACCAAGTTACTGCAGCATTCCTCTTAGAAAAACTTCCTTATTGTTTTTCCCTCTTTCCTCAATGAATTTCCTGAATATCATTCACCTGAATGAATTCTCTCTGGAAAATATCTGAGTAGCCTCAGCTCTATCCATTGGGTACTTTTAAAAGATTGCCTAGGTCTTTTTGGGTTAGTTGTCATTTAATGAGCCACCTACTCTGATCCCACTTTCTTGGGGGATCATGACCTCAAATATAGGGAAGTTGCCACTTGCAACTTAGGAAGTGTTTGAGGATGCTACCACTTGTCTTTTTCCCTCCACCTAGTTCCATCCACTAGTTTGACCAGTAACCTCTTTTTAACAGCTCTCCCATGCTATTGTCTCCACAATTTATTTATTAATAATAAAATATTCTGAATTACATTCCACTTCTGTTGACTTTGCTGAGTCATCAGTTCCTACTTAGCATTAAATTTAACATAATGTCTCAGGAATATAATTAAAACAATTAACATTATTTTACAAAATTGGGGTATGTGACATAGAATCCCAATTAGCATCCCAATTATCGTCCCTTTTTAAAAGTTGATGCTATTTTGGATGATAATTAGCATCCCAATTAACGCCCCAATTAGCATCATAAGCATCCCAATTAACATCCCAAATTAATGTCCCAATTAACGTCCACAAAAGCATCCCATATAACACCAAGAATAGCCTCGAAAAAAACATCTTGAATAGCATAGCACCATATATTAATCCAGGGTTAGCGACAAGAATTGCACCATGATTTTCGGCAGGAAAAACATTCAACATAGCGCCAAGTATAGAGCCAGGGATTGTGCCTAGAAAACATCCAACATAGGGCCAAGTATAAATCCAGGTATAGCTCCTAGAATAATGCCATAACTTTCGAAAGGAACCACGCTAGGAATTGCACTAGGTTTAGAGCTAGGAATTATGTTCGGAAATCGTTTGACATAATGTCAGATATATCAATGTTAATGGCAATGATCATGATTCATGTGATAGTACTTTTGGGTATTGATTTATCATAGTGGCACCTAAATG
This sequence comes from Pseudotsuga menziesii, assembly GCA_001517045.1. Lineage (NCBI taxonomy): Eukaryota > Viridiplantae > Streptophyta > Pinopsida > Pinales > Pinaceae > Pseudotsuga > Pseudotsuga menziesii. The sequence continues at coordinate 55,736 of LPNX010600944.1, read as the reverse complement.
ATAGTAATCATGCACTTTTGGATCTTGATTGATCCTAATGAGGGGTAAATTACCTTAATGTCACCTAAATTTCTCTAATGGCATTTGAGTGTCCCCAACAACATTTGATAGACCCTAATGGCATATGATTGGCCTTAAAAACATGACAATGATGCATTACGATTATTATAATGGAACATATGGATATGATTTGATAAGTATAAGACTATATCATCCATTCTTGTGAGGTAGTATGGCTCCTTGCTCATTATTATTGTAATTATATTGATGATGACTACGACGATGACAATGATGTTGATTTATTGGATGATGATTATGACGATGTGGATGTGGATGTCAATGATGATTATGTATGTGGTATCACTTTTGGATCCTAATTGATTCTAATGGCACCTAAATGTTTGTAATGACATCTAAAAACCCCTATTATAATCGAAATGACTGTAACGACATATAAATAACCTTAACAATTACATGACATGAATCCTAATGTTGATGAGTGATTAAGAGCACTAATGGCATATGCGTGACCATAATGACAATGATGACAATGATTTTGTTGATGACGGAGATGATGATCAATATGATGGCGATGTACCATATGGAATTGATGATGATGATGATGATGCCAACGTCTATGTCCACGATGATGATACATGTCATAATACTTTTGGATACAAAAAAACTTGAGATATTGGAGTTAAAAACAAGTAATAGAGGTTGTGAGGTGTTGACCATAAAAATATTGTTATCCTTTGGGTTTTACATTGGTTAATATGTCCATTGGGTTTAGTAGTTCCCCCACCACCCCTACACCCCCCTTGCAAAAAGGTAGTACAATACCACCTATCATGGTGCTACCAAAATTTCACCCTACAAGGTTAATGTTTTGGACAACCCCCCCATCCATACCCTCATTTTTACCAAGAACATCCAAGGCATAGGAAGTGGATATCAATATTAACACAAAAGCTAACTTTCTTTGTACTCTTAAGGACATTTTGGTCTTGGTTTAAAATGGAATGAAGCAACAAGGATTCCAATAATTCCCATAGTCTTACTTTGAAGAAGTGGATCAAATGTTTTCACATCTTTGGCCTTATAAGCGATAATCTCTCAAGGAAAAAAGGAGTTAGCTGCTCAAGTTTTATGGCATTGGTGGATTTTTCGTTAAAGATTCAGAATAATTGGTTCAATTTTTTACGAGTCTTTTGAGGTTGTCAAATTTATATTAAATTTTAAAGCAATTTCGTTTTTATGTGAAATTCCCTTGAATTGACATATTTGAGTATTATTTTGTATTTTACACACTATGAAGCGAGGAAATAGACTTTGATAGACTTTATCGAATATCTTTGATGTGTTCTATGGAAAAGATCAGGTCACGTGATCTCGAAGTGTCTTCAGTCGTAGAGGAAACCCTAACATCTCCACATTCTGAGGATAAAAATCTGTCAATGAATTGCAAAATAGTCAACGATCATCAAAAGTGCAGTGGAGATCTTGGGACTCCCGCCATCGCTTTCATTATAAGAAGTTTCAAGACAAGCGCGTGACTCAATGCTAGGGTAAATCCTGTATTGTTTTCTCCCGGTAGTAACCTTGTGAAAGAGTGGCCTTCAACTGCAGTAGTAAACGATGGAGGTGATGGAACCATGGTACCAAATTCTTCTATCAAGAAGAATAATGGGGGGATTTTGAGGAGAGGAACGAGAAAAGGAAATGGAAGCAGTAGAGGTCAAGGAAAAATAAAGGGTAAGCACAACTTTCTAATGAATATTTCTTTAGTTCTTGGTCATTTTAATATTTTTCATCTGGCCAGCCATTAAACTATCCTTAAAGATTAAAGGGAATACTCAAGAATTATCTTACTAGAACCTAACCTACTGTTGGTAATTGATAGTGCATAATGTTAGAAAAAAGGACCGCATAGCAATAATAGATATACAGTTAAATCAATAAACAAGATGCAAAACACATTAAAACATTACAGAGAGACACATATATAACGTGGTTCACCCAAATGATGGGCTCCGTCCACAAAGAAATTGCCAGTCCTTTTATTTTAGTCCAGAAAGATGAAGGGATACACCCTGCAGCAAAACTGTTGCACTTCCTCTTCACGCTCTCACAGTCTCTCTTCCAATACAATACAATACCATACTCATTCGTTTTACAATGCTTTCTTTTATAGGGGAAATACAATGGGAAAATTCTAGGGTTAACCCAATACCATGGGTCCGCAAAACTGTTGGCCAACACACATCCCAAAAAACTTTCTAGGGGGATTTGCACTCAAACCCCAAGGCAGGGGGAATGAATGTATAGTACTCCTACCTTACAATCACAACTGAATAATATCTTTGGATCTGGAAGATTAGGCTCCACAACCAACAATCTCCCACTTGGAGACTGATCACAGCAACTCCACCGCTACTGCACTTTCTGGACTATGCTCTGGACCTTGGACTTGGCAAATTTCTTATTTTCACCTTCATGCTTGAAGGCCAACAGAAACCAATAAGGAACTCAGTTTCTCTCTGGTTACTCCCTTTGTCAACATGTCTGCAGGATTTTGGCTAGTGTGTATCTTTTCCAGTTTTAACAGTTCTTCAGATAGAACATATCTTATGAAGTGGTACTTGAGTTGTATATGTTTAGTCCTCGAATGAATGGCTAAGGTCTTTGCAAGATGAATGGAACTCTGGCTGTCATTGTACAAGCTACTATTCTCCTGCTTCTTACCCAATTCTTCCATGAACCTCTGCAACCAAATCATCTCCTTACTAGCCTCTGTAGCAGCAACATACTCTGCTTCCGTTGTTGAAAGTGCAAAAACCTGTTGCAGTTTTGAAATCCAACTTATTGTTGTTCCGCCTACAGTAAACACATACCCTGTGGTGCTCCTCCTGTTGTATTTATCACCAGCCATATCTGCATCAACATATCCCTGTAGAACAATGTATGAACCTCCAAAACATAATGCATGAGAAGTGGTACATCTCAAATACCTGAGAATCCACTGTAATGCTTTCCAATGCTCTTTACCTGGATTATTCATATACTTGCTCACAACTCCCATTGCATGTGCAATATCTGGTCCTATGCACACCATGGCACACATCAAGCTCCCAATCGCTGATGAATAGGGAATCTTGGACATGTAATCTATCTCTTCCCGTGTCTCTGAACACATATCCTTGCTTAGTTTGAAATGGATGGCCAAAGGTGTACTGATTGGTTTTGCATTCTCCATTCTAAACCTCTGCAACACCTTTTCTATGTACTCATCTTGAGACAACGTCAATTTGTGATTTTTCCTGTCTCTTGTTATTCTCATACCAAGGATTTGCTTTGCAGCACCCAAATCCTTCATCGCAAATGATTTAGCTAGTTTTCTTTTGAGAACATTTATATCTTGCATGTTAGACCCTGCAACAAGCATGTCACCCACTTACAATAACAAGATAATATATATTCCGTTATCTAGCCTCTTGAAATAAACACAATGGTCAGAATGACATCTATCATAACCTTGTTATTTCATAAACTTATCAAATTTTAAATACCATTGCCTTGGAGCTTGCTTCAGGCCATACAAGCTCTTCTTCAACCTGCAAATGGAATTTTCCTTCCCTTTGACCTCATAACCTTGTGGCTACTGCATATAAATCTCTTCCTCCAAATCCCCATGGATAAAGGCCATTTTCACATCTAAATGTTCAAGATGCAAATCTTCTACCACCACTAGACTTAAAATAGTTCTAATTGAAGTCATTTTAACAACAAGAGAAAATATTTCATCAAAGTCTATACCTTTCTTTTGTGCAAACCCCTTTACAACAAGTTTAGCCTTGTACCTCTTTTTTCCTCCATCTTCTTCCTTCAACCTGTAAACCCATTTATTCTGCAATGCCGTCTTTTCTACAGACAACTTAACCAGATCCCAAGTCTGTTTTCTTACCAATGAGTCCATCTCCTCATCCATGCCTTCCTCCCACTTCTTTCTAGTTTCTACCTGCATTGCTTCTTCAAAACATTCTAGTTCACTAGAATCAGTCATAAATAAATAATACAGTGAAGGAGAGAATCGTTCAGGGGGTCTACTTAACCTGGTAGAATTTCTTACAGTTGCAAGAGTTTCAGGTACCTGCTGCTCCTCTTGATTTTTTGCTACTTTTGGAACTTCATTTTCTTTGATTTCATCAAGCACTGTGTACTCTGTGTTTTCCTTTTCTTCTTTCTTTCCCTGCAACTGATCTTTGTACATGACCTTTTCATTGAATACCACATCTCTACTCCTAATGATTTTGCGATTTTTAAGATCCCATAAGCGATAACCAAAATCATCAACCCCGTATCCAATAAAGGTACATTTCTTGGATTTAGCCTCAAGCTTTGTTCTATCATCTTTATCAATATGGACAAATGGTTCACAACCAAAAGTTCTCAGAAATGAGAAGACATTGACATTTTTTTCTATTAACATTTTTCTATAATTCTATCTTTTAGTGAGAAGACATTGAGTCATCTGAATTGAATTCCAATGTCAATGAAGTGTTGTATTGTTCATCTAGCCAAGATACTGACAATGCAAGCAATGTAATTAAAAATGTTGTTCAAGAACTTCCAAATTTTGAAGATTTTGAAGGCAACATTAATGAAGGGAAATAATGTGACAGTGATGATGATGATGGATATCTTCCTCCAAGTGGTGATCCTAAAGACAATACGCAAGATGATGACAATTTTCCTCCTAGCGAAGATTT
>LPNX010600944.1:19216-45048 GCA_001517045.1 Pseudotsuga menziesii | reverse complement strand
TTTTTAGTTATTTCAATGCCAGTAAAAGGGACATATTTTTAAATTGGGCTCTTCAGAAATGTGATTTACAAGTGGGTTTGATTCATTGGGTGAAACATCACACTAGGTTGTTTCTATATATTTTTTCACTTCATCAGTTCCCATCATGTTCTTTGAGCATATTTGCAGAGTCCCTCCACCAGTTCTTGTGGGAGGATCTACCTCACAATTTCTCATGCAACGCTTTTGGGTGATAAGTTGTCTCAATGTTTTCCATGGAAGTTTACCTTACTCACATATTAAGGTACTGAATAGCACAACAACATCTACAACATTGTCCAAGAGTTCAGTTTATGTCTCTAAGTTCATACATTATCCATGAGTTTAGTTTCTATATCTGAGTTCAGACATTCTCCATGAGTTCAATTTTTGTTTATGAAATATACACAACAACATACTCGAAACGCATAAACCCATTGGGGAGGTTTTTTGTAATTCTCTATCCATTACCATCACAATTTTCCACTTTAAAATCGTTAGCTAAAACTTTCCACTTCAAAATATGCAAACCTTGGTTGCTACTTGCTACTACCAAAAACAATATGTGCTTCCATTGACATGAGTTGATATGTATGACAATTTGTAGCATGGAATAGAGTTTTGGACTTCTGCTTCTTCTTTGAATGCTAACTCCCATGATTTCATAGTGGTAGGAAATCCAGTATTTTTGCAGGTCCAACGAAAATTCCATTGTTGCATGAGTTGGAGGAGAACCTAACTCTGCAATTGTAAATTGTTATTAAGATATGTGAATTACAAAACAATCCATTTAATGTAAAAATAAGATAATCAGGAGGAAGAGTGCATCAAAATGATCAATGAGTTTGTACAAATTGATCATTTGAGAGTTGCTACCATTAATTATCACATATTTTGATTAGTTTTTTGGTTTCGTCGAGCAAGTCAATAATTATATTTAAGGACATGACAAAAATGATCGGAATGTATAGTTTCCTCACTAATACTCCCATGGAATAATTCTCTCTAATCTTCATCAAAGTTCATTTATCATCAAACGATCAGAGGGAACGTCGAATCAAAGAATAGTAGTCAGTCACCTGAAATCATGAAATCCTTATAGGAGTTATCGGTTGAGGACATAGTGGATAGTAATTTATTCCCATATTTGGTGGTGGGTCTTGTAGCCCGTGATTTTGATCCAAAATCCCTTAACATTCTCCTTCAAGAAAGATGTATGTCTCTTTCATATTGCTTCAACGTATGAGTATATAAATACAAATGAGACATAATGTTGAACTTGTTATAGTACAAAAATTCAAATAGGAGGGAACACATTCCCTTAACGTGTCATAAGAGTCAAATTCCAATATATATAGCACGCAAAATACAGTCTCAAAAAAATTAGCACTTGGCGGATTTAAGATCGAATCTCTCTAATAAGATCCATCATCTTCGATATTATTTTATTGTTTGTTGGAAGGTGGAAGGGAAATGGACCATTGCCTACAATTTTCTATGGTTATTGAAATGTTTAGCTTGATAGATTGGAATTGTGATTCTTTGATGTCAAAAGTTGAAGGACTTTTCAATTTTGCATGATATATTGGAAGTGTTATTTCTGGTAAGTCAAAGGTTGAAGGAATTTTAACCTTTTTCATATGGAGGATTTGTGATGATACATGTACATTATTTGATTCCAATTTGGATATGTGATCATACTTTATCAACAGTATTATCATTTTTTTTAAGTCGACATGTGACAGATGCGACAATTTTCACCCACTGTTTTGGAGGTGACATGTGCCACATCCACATGAAAGACATGACAGATCTTATCCACTTTGGGTTGTATAAAGTTCCTCTCAGTGCAACAATAGAGTTGGTGAGCAACAAGTCTTTTCCTAATAGTAATAAAAACTGAGAAAACTAATAGTTTAGATTTCTCGGAAAAAGAAAAAACAAGATAAACCCAAATTATTCACCTTGCTTCAATGAGGTCATTCAATTTTTTTTCCTTTCTTCAAAATGTAGCCCATCATAATCTACCATTAGGAAACAATATTTCATAGTTCCCTTGCCTTAACTATGAAATTGAATGACAATTACCTGAAAGTTATATCTAATGTAGGTGGAAATTATAGGATGAAAAAGGAAATAATTGTGCCTTATTATCTTCTTAAGAGGTAACAGTTAAGAAGAATGAAATTAATGAAGCATTATGCTAAATCCTTAACATAGAATCGTTGTAGTAGGTTATATGTGATTTCACTTTCCATGCTATTACAGTTTTTGCAATGTAATTCTGTCACTCGTTACTCATTTGAGAGAAACAAATTACGTGAGAATAGTCTCAGTTATGTTCAGGAGGTGCCAGAATATTAAAGCAGAAGTCGACTAGACGAATAATTTTAGATGTGTTTCTTCATATTTCAATCAATGTCACTGCTTCCTGCAAGCTCTCCAATTTGATCGACCTGTAAGAACCAAAATGGTTTGCTTCTGTGTGTCCTCATTGTTCATGTTCGTCGTCCCTCCACCCAAATCTATTTTTCCACACGTATTTCTCGCTTTACCATCTGTCTCATGCCGTGTGTTTACCATGTCTTTAAAGTTTCAATAATGCCAAAAATTTCGAAAGGAACCACGCTAGGAATTGCACTAGGTCCAGATATATCAATGTTAATGTCAATGATCATGATTCATGTGATAGTACTTTTGGATATTGATTTATCATAGTGGCACCCAAATGATCATAATCATGGCACTTTTGGATCTTGATTAATCCTAATGAGGGGTAAATGACCTTAATGTCACCTAAATTTCTCTAATGGAATTTGAGTGTCCCCAACAACATTTGATAAACCCTAATGGCGTATGATTGGCCCTAACAACATGATAATGATGCATTATGATAATTATGATGGAACATATGGATATGATTTGATAAGTATAAGACTATATCATCCATTCTTGTGAGGTAGTATGGATCCTTGCTCATTATTATCATAATTATAATGATGATGACTATGATGATGACAATGATGTTGATTTATTGGATGATGATTATGACGATGTGGATGTGGATGTCAACGATGATTATGCATGTGGTATCACTTTTGGATCCTAATTGATTCTAATGGCACCTAAATGTTTGTAATGACATCTAAAAACCCCTATTATCATGGAAATGACTGTAACGACATATAAATAACCTTAACAATTACATGACATGAATCCTAATGTTGATGAGTGATTAAGAGCACTAATGGCATATGCGTGACCATAATGACAATGATGACGATGATTTTTTTGATGACGTACTTAATGATGACAGCGATGATGATAGTGAGGATGATGATCAAGATGATGGCGATGTACTATATGGAATTGATGATGATGATGATGATGCCAACGTTGATGTCCACGATGATGATACATGTCATAATACTTCTGGATACAAAAAAACTTGAGATATTGGAGTTAAAAACAAGTAATAGAGGTTGTGAGGTGTTGACCATAAAAATATTGTTATCCATTGGGTTTTACATTGGCTGATATGTCCATTGGGTTTAGTAGTTCCCCCCCACCCCTACACCCCCCTTGCAGAAAGGTAGTACAATACCACCTATCATGGTGCTACCAAAATTTCACCCTACAAGGTTGTTTTGGACAACCCCCCCATCCATAGCCTCATTTTTACCAAGAAAATCCAAGGCACAGGAAGTGGATATCAATATTAACACAAAAGCTAACTTTCTTTGTACTCTTAAGGACATTTTGTCTTGGTTTAAAATGGAATGAAGCAACAAGAATTCCAATAATTCCCATAGTGTTACTTTGAAGAAGTGGATCAAATGTTTTCACATCTTTGGCCTTATTAGCAATAATCTCTCAAGGAAAAAAGCAATTAGCTGCTCAAGTTTTATGGCATTGGTGGATTTTTCGTTAAAGATTCAGAATAATTGGTTTAATTTTCGATGATTCTTTTGAGGTTGTCAAATTTATATTAAATTTTAAAGCAATTTCGTTTTTTATGTGAAATTCCCTTGAATTGACATATTTGAGTATTATTTTGTATTTTACATACTATGAAGTGAGGACACAAACTTTGATAGACTTTGTTGAATATCTTTGATGTGCTCTATGGAAAAGCTCAGGTCACGTGATCTATGAGTGTCTTCAGTCGTAGAGGAAACCCCAACATCTCCACATTCTGAGGATAAAAATCCATCAATGAATTGCAAAACAGTGAACGGTCATTGAAAGTGCAATGGAGATCTTGGGACTCCCGCCATCACTTTCGTTATAAGAAGTTTCAGGACAAGCGCGCGACTCAATGCTAGGGTAAATCCTGTATTTTTTTCTCCCGGTAGTAACCTTGATAAAGAGTGGCGTTCAACTGTAGTAGTAAACGATGGAGGTGATGGAACCATGGTACCAAATTATTCTATCAAGAAGAATAATGGGCAAATTTCGAGGAGAGGAACGAGAAACGAAAATGGAAGCAGTAGAGGTCGAGGAAAAATAAAGGGTAAGCATAACTTTCTAATGAATATTTCTTTAGTTATTGGTCATTTTAATATTTTTCATCTGGCCAGCCATTAAACTATCCTTAAATATTAAAGGGCATACTCAAGAATTATCTTACTAGAACCTACCCTACCGTTGGTAATAGATAGTGCATAATGTTAGAAAACAGGACCGCAGAGCAATAACAGATATACAGTTAAATCAATAAACAAGATGCAAAACACATTAAAACATTACAGAGAGACACATATATAGCGTGGTTCACCCAAACGATGGGCTATGTCCACAAAGAAATTGCCAGACCTTTTATTTCAGTCTAGAAAGATGAAGGGGTACACCCTGCAGCAAAACTGCTACACTTCCTCTTCACGCTCTCATAGTTTCTCTTCCAATACAATACAATACCATACTCAGTTGTTTTACAATGCTTTCTTTTATAGGGGATATACAATGGGAAAATTCTAGGGTTAACCCAATACCATGGGTCCGCAAAACTGTTGGCCAACACACATCCCAAAAAAATTTCTCGGGGTCTCCGCCCCCGAACCCCAAGGCAGGGGGAATGAATGTACAGTACTCCTACGTTACAATCACAACTGAATAATATCTTTGGATCTGGAATATTAGGCTCCACAACCAAAAATCTCCCACTTGGAGACTGATCACAGCAACTCCACCGCTACCGCACTTGCTGGACTATGCTCTGGACCTTGGATTTGGAAAATTTCTTATTTTCACCTTCATGCTTGAAGGCCAACATAAACCGAGTGGGAACTCAGTTTCTCTCTTGTTACTCTCTTTGTCAAAATGTCTGCAGGATCTTGGCTAGTGTGTATCTTTTCCAGTTTTAACAGTTCTTCATATAGAACATATCTTATGAAGTGGTACTTGAGTTGTATATGTTTAGTCCTTGAATGAAAGGCTAAGGTATTTGCAAGATGAATGGCACTCTGGCTGTCATTGTACAACCTACTATTCTCCTGCTTCTTAACCACTTCTTCCATGAACCTTTGCAACCAAATCATCTCCTTACTAGCCTCTGTAGCAGCAACATACTCTGCTTCCGTTGTTGAAAGTGCAACAACCTATTGCAGTTTTGAAATCCAACTTACTGTTGTTCTGCCTATAGTAAACACATACCCTATGGTGCTCCTCCTGCTGTCTTTATCACCAGCCATATCTGCATCAACATATCCCTGTAGAACAATGTATGAACCTCCAAAACATAATGCATGAGAAGTGGTACCTCTCAAATACCTGAGAATCCACTGTAATGCTTTCCAATGCTCTTTACCTAGATTATTCATATACCTGCTCACAACTCCCACTGCATGTGCAAAATCTGGTCTTGTGCACACCATGGCATACATCAATCTCCCAACCGCTGATGAATAGGGAATATTGGACATGTAGTCTATCTCTTCCTGTGTCTCTGGACACATATCCTTGCTTAGTTTGAAATGGCTAGCCAAAGGTGTACTGACTGGTTTTGCATTCTCCATTCTAAACCTCCGCAACACCTTTTCTATGTACTCACCTTGAGACAACGTCAATTCGCGATTTTTCCTATCTCTTGTTATTCTCATACCAAGGATTTGCTTTGCAGCACCCAAATCCTTCATCCCAAATGATTTAGCTAGTTTTTTTTTTAGCACATTTATATCCTGCATGTTAGACCCTGCAACAAGCATATCACCCACATACAATAACAAGATAATATATCTTCCATTATCTAGCCTCTTGAAATAATCACAGTGGTCAGAATGACATCTACACAGGGACTTCACTTAGTGAACCTCTCACATAGCACGTGCAATCATGGGATATTAAAGAATACCCTTAATTTCTAGAGATATTGACCCAAACTCTTTTTGTTGAAACCCCCTCCCAATACTTAAAACCTCCTCCCCGCCCCTTTTTGTAACTCAATCCTTATAAACCACCCTACCCACCCCCACCTTAAACCCCTCATACCCCCAATACCTGCAATATATTGGTTCAATTTTTGATCATTTTAAAACCCACAATATGAACTAACGTGATAGGATATTGGTCAACAAGTGAAGCCCCCATGGACATCTATCATAACCTTGTTATGTCATAAAATTATCAAATTTTAAATACCACTGCCTTGGAGCTTGCTTCAGGCCATACAAGCTCTTCTTCAACATGCAAACCAAATTTTCCTTCCCTTTCACCTCATACCCTTGTGGCTGCTACATATAAATCTCTTCCTTCAAATCCCCATGGATAAAGGCCGTTTTTACATCTAATTGTTCAAGATGCAAATCTTCTACTACCACTAGACTTAAAATAGTTCTAATTGAAGTCATTTTAACAACAAGAGAAAATATTTCATCAAATTATATACCTTTCTTTTGTGCAAACCCCTTTACAACAGGTCTAGCCTTGTACCGTTTTTTTCCTCCATCTTCTTCCTTCAACCTGTAAACCCATTTATTCTGCAATGCCCTCTTTTCTGCAGGCAACTTAACCAGATCCCAAGTCTGGTTTCTTACCAATGAGTCCATCTCCTCATCCATGCCTTGCTCCCACTTCTTTCTAGTTTCTACCTGCATTGCTTCTTCAAAACATTCTGGTTCACCAGAATTATTCATCAATAAATAATACAGTGAAGGAGAGAATCGTTCAGCGGGTCTACTTAACCTGGTAGGATTTCTTACAGTTGTAGGATTTTTAGGTACCTGCTACTGCTCTTGATTTTCTAGTGCTTTTGGAACTTCATTTTCTTTGATTTCATCAAGCACTGTGTACTCTGTGTTTTCCTTTTCTTCTTTCTTTCCCTGCAACTGATCTTTGTACATGACCTTTTCATTGAATACCACATCTCTACTCCTAATGATTTTGTGACTTTTAAGATCCCATAAGAGATAACCAAAATCATCTACCCCGTATCCAATAAAGGTACATTTCTTGGATTTAGCCTCAAGCTTTGTTCTCTCATCTTTATCAATATGGACAAATGGTTCACAACCAATAGTTCTAAAAAATGAGTGTTTTACCTATTTACTTTTCCATACCTCCTCTAGAATGCCACCATCCAAAGAGCTTCAAGGCCCTCTGTTTATTAAATAAACAACAGTGTTTACAGCATCAGCCCAAAATTGTAAGGGCAACCCTGCATGCAATCTCATACACCTTGCACACTCCATGATCATTTTGTTCATCCTTTCTGACACACCATTTTCTTGGGGTGTTCAAGGACTGTCTTCTCTCTGCGAATCCCATTGTGTGAACAGTAACTGCCAAACTCTTTGCTGCAATACTCGCCTCCATTATCGGATCTGAGACATTTCAACCTTTTTCCTGTCTCATTCTCAGCCAAAGCTTTCCACTTCTTAAAAGTATCAAATACATCAGATTTTTGTCTAATGCAATAAACCCAAGTTTTTCTAGTTGCATCATCAATAAAAGTAACATAATAACGAGAGCCACCAAGAGATTGTACCTGAGCTGGGCCCCATATATCTGTATGGACAAGCTCTAACTTTTCACTCTTCTTTTGCTTCCCAACCCTAAGAAATCTAACTCTCTTATGTTTTCCATAAACACAGTTCTCACAGAATTCCAAACTTACCTGCTTCAGATCAGGAAGCAGTTTCCTTGAGTGGAGAATCTGCATCCCCTTCTCACTCATGTGGCCAAGCCTATGACACCACAATGCCACACCTGTTTCTGTGGAAGCTACAAAGATAGAATAATTAGTATTATTAGGACATAAATATAACGTACCTATCCTATCTCCTTTTGCAATTACCATTGATCCTTTAGTGATCTTCCACCATGTTTCTCCAAATGTAGACAAACAACCGCTATCTCCCAACTGCCCTGTTGAGATCAAATTTATTTTCATAGCAGGAATGTGCCTTACATCCTTTAGCTGCCATTCACTTCCATTATTTAGCTTAATCCGTACCTTACCTTTTCCAACAATTTTACATGGTTCATCATCCCCCAATAGCACATGCCCAAAATCACCTTGAACATAATCATGAAAGAATTTCCTATGGGGTGTAGCATGACATGAAGCCCCTGAATCTATTACCCAGTAATCACTAGTATTATCTAATGCAAGAATCAAAGCATCTTGTAACACATCTCCTACTACATTTGCTTCCTGAGTAGTCTCTTGCTGTCTGTCTCCTTTTTTCTTTGGAGCTCTGCAGTATTTCTTCAGATGTCCTTTCTTACCACAGTTCCAGCACTGTATTTTTCCGAATCTGGACTTGGATCTTCCCTTTTTAGACTTGCCGTGATTTCTTGGGCTCCTTCCTCTCTTGTTTTGTCTCCCTCTGCTCTCCATGGTCAACGCATTACCCGATGTCTCACTTGTGCTTTTTCTTTGCATTTCTTTGCTAAGAATAACACCAACAGCATCATCAAACTTAAGAGTGTTTGAACTAGGGACAGAGTTACTTACAGCCATGACCAAGCTATTCCAGCTTTCTGACAATGAGCACAAGATTACAAGAGCCCTAACCTCATCATCAAAGTTCACTTTTACAGAACTTAACTGACTGGTAAGTGTATTAAACTCATTTAAATGGTCAGCAACAGATCCACCTTCAGACATCTTCATATTAAATAAACGCTTCATTAAAAATACCTTGTTAGAAGCCAAGGGTTTTTTGTAGAGCTTACTCAATGCGCTCATCACACCCTCTTTTGTTTTTTCTTTCAAAATATTGAAGGCCACCGACGAAGCCAGGCATAGCCGTATTGTTCCCAGTGTCTTTCTGTCAAGAACCTCCCATTCTTCATCCTTCATAGCCACCGGCTATTTTTCTTTTCTGCCCAACGACAGGTACAAATCCTTCTGGTTCAGATAGTCCTCCATTTGCATCTTCCATAACTGATAGTTTTGGCCATTAAATTTCTCGACCCTAAATTTTCCTTCTTCCGCCATTGCTCCCACTCAAACCAAGAACCATTCTTTCCTGCGAGTTTACCAACCAAATAGACCTTTTTGGATCTGATACCAATTGTTAGAAAACAGGACCGCAGAGCAATAACAGATATACAGTTAAATCAATAAACAAGATGTAAAACACATTAAAACATTACAGAGAGACACAGATATAACATGGTTCACCCACACGATGGGCTACGTCCACAAAGAAATTGCCAGTCCTTTTATTTCAGTCCATAAAGATGAAGGGATACACCCTGCAGCAAAACTGATGCACTTCCTCTTCACGCTCTCACAGTGTCTCTTCCAATACAATACAATACCATACTCAGTCGTTTTACAATGCTTTCTTTTATAGGGGAAATACAATGGGAAAATTCTGGGGTTAACCCAATACCATGGGTCCGCAAAACTGTTGGCCAACACACATCCCAAAAAAATTTCTCGAGGGCTTTGCCCCCGAACCCCAAGGCAGGAGGAATGAGTGTATAGTACTCTTGGGTTACAATCACAACTGAATAATATCTCTAGATATAGAATATTAGGCTCCACAACCAACACATAAACATAACCTTATGATTCTACAGCATGAACATTAGTTTGACTGGTGAATTAGAAAAAAATAAAATAAAAACCTATCAAATTTACCAAATGCAAAATGCATTGCTTCATATATTCAATATTTCAAAATATTTATCTTAAATCTTCAACAAAACTTGCGTAGATTGCAAGAGAAATCGCAAAATTTACCCCGGGAGCTGCTGAATAAGTTTTAGAAGCTTTGCTTTGGTTACTCCCTGCAGAACAAGAGAGGAACGCCATTACTTCAGATTGGAGTTTGTGCTACATAATGTACCAAATGTAGCACACTTTACAGTAAAGGACAAAAGCATATAAATTACAGGATCTAACACACTCTCGATTCTTGTTCTTCATTTTAAATATGAATAGGCATGATAACATCCATTGATTATGCCTCCAACTATTTCACAAGCTTAAAATCATTTAAAATTTGATAATCAAATCACTAAAATATGGTTCTCAAGTTGATTGTTCACTTGGAGAAGTTCTCCAGGTAGTCATGGCAGCAACAAAGGCTACATAAACGTGGAGGTTCCCCGCCTGGTTTGACATGATATTTAGATTTTGCCTCTTGGCTTTTGCGATTGTCCATGTGGTTGTACATGCATGCTTGAACGTGGCTATCGTAAGTACCCTAGCCGACTTGGGAAACAACCTGGAAGGAAAATGTATTCTTTTATAAGGGGCAACGTGCCATGTGATTGATTTATTATTAATTTATAATAATAAAGTATAAATTGCTTAGATTAATTTTATTTGTTTATTTTAATAATCTTAAGAATAATTCAATTTAACATTAATTAACAACGATATAATTAGCAACCATATTATGTATGCATGTGACTGGTCATTTAAATCTTAAGATGTCATTGATTTAACAAAATTAAAAATGAATAACGAATAATACTTTAATATTGTTTTAATAACTTAAAAAATTAATAATTAATTACATGGATAATCATCATTGTTTGTTGCATCTGTACCGAGTCTCCATAGTAACTCAATACATTTCACTACTTGTATATTTATTATTATTATTACAATATTTAAAATTATATAATTTTAAAGTGTGCTTATTAAAAGTCATTATTACATATTTTTATTTCATTCTCATTGATAATCTTTGAGCTAAAGATGCCATTCTCAACGTGTCAACAACATTCAATAAAAAATAAAGTATTTATAAGAAACATTTGCATATTAAGGCATCATGTTAAAAGTAACAGACAATTATACATGTGTTGTTCTTTTATTTATTTTATATAAAAGGGAGAAAGTAATATAACTGTTTTACGAAAAATGGGTCAAAAATCCAAACCTATCAGCTTTGTAATCCAAATAAAATATATATAGTAAATACAAATTATTACCAACAACAAAGCGATTATTGATGATGATGATGGTAAGCGTCCCCTGAGACCAAAATTTGGTCTATCAGACCCTGAAGAAGAAAATTAACTAGTTTGTTTCAATGTGATATTTCTATGCTCAAAGAGCTTGGAGAGAAGCGTCCCGAGCTTACTATAATTTTGACAAGCTAAAAGGCTAGGAATGTCGGTATTGCAACAAAGATTATGAAACTGGGATCTAATGTGGGTGTATGCAGGGCACTCTAAGAGGAAGTGATTTTCATCTTCAATGTTCTTACTCTCACAAAGGTGGCAGATCCTTTCTACCCAAGGAGTTTTAGGGACTGTCCAACACCCCGTTTCGCTGTGGAGCTCATGCGAGTTCGTTCTTATCTTAGCTATATTAATTTTTTTCTTAGGACTGATTAAAACAGAGAGATAGCTTTGATCTTCAAGAGTACGGTTGATGACCTCCTTATAATATCTTAATTTTCTTTTGGCCTCTAAATCTTTCTCACACCACAATTTTTCTTTAAACTTAGAAGCAATAATATTTTTAATGTTATTAATATTTTGCAATGCAACATTTTCATCGATCTTCTAGTGATTTAACCAAGACTTGGTATCTTTATACCACCCACGCTTGAGCCTTAGATGATTTTGGCTGGAGTTTAAAGCTAACTTAGGGAGTCTATGGTCTCCCATGTTATTGATTTTGGTTTTGTACAACAGGAGTCTAGTCATGGCTAGGCTCTCGATGGGGGAAAGACCCACTTCTATAAGGAGAATATGATAGGGTGTATTGTTTTTTATTTTGAGGTTGTAAGTTATAAAACGCTTCTGGATTTGCTCGATCTTTCTCCAAGATTCTCTAGAGATGCTGCAACCCCAAACCTCACACCCATACAAGATAAAAGGAGTGACTAGAGTTTCAAAGAGGAGCTTCTTTTCATCCCACATCACGAGGTTTGCAGCTTTACAATTATTTTCAAGACCAAAGTAAGCTTTCCACCCTGCGTTAATTCTTTTCTCAATGCTATAGTTCTAGTTGAGCTTGTGATGAATATCAATTCCTAGGTACTTGTAAGAAGACACTTCCTCCAAGTTGCTATTGTCATACACAAAATTAGCGTATGTGTCCTTCTTGGATTTGATAATCATAACTTTTGTTTTGTCAGTGTTAAGATAAGTTAGAGGGTTGTTTAGAAGAAGCAGGCTGTGCTGGTACGATCCTAGCTGGAATAGTCATCATCCTTCTTCTTTATGCTGGCGATATTGTCCTTATGGCAAGGTGTTCTTTTGATCTTGATAAACAACTTCGTCTTCTTAAAGATTTCTTCTCTACAAGGGGTATGACTGTTAGAAATTTCTACAAGATATTAAAAGCTTGTAGAAATATTACCAATGAATAAGTGTTTCTCACCATAAATATCTTTTGCCCAATACGTGTTGCAAATTTCTTTGCAACATAGGTTGAGAAAACAGTAGTGTATAGCTACAGCTTAATTACATTACAAATCTATGTTTACAATTTTGATTATTTTTATTAGTTTCTGTAATTAAAAAATGCAAACAATGTATTTAAGGATTTAGTTTCTTTTTATTATCATGTATGTCAATACAATTAATATAATGTATTTTAAACTATTTATAGGTAAGTACCCTTTGACAATGGAATGATCCTCGTTCTAACTCCGTTGAGATGGCATAGCAATGATGAAGTGGTTTCCCACTCTCATACATATAGCCAATGCTACATGTACATACAGGTGGTGATGCTTTCACCCTAAGCGCTTTGAAAATAAAAATACGCCATATTGATGTCATGCACGAGGCATCCAAAACAAACCACAACACTTTTAGACTATGCATTGTCCTGGAAATTACTGGACTGAACCGACACCCAAGTTTAATCCATGCAAATCAATGCTTAGATTTATATTACTGTGGAAGAGAACCATATTGCCAGTGCTTACTCTTGTCATCAAAATTTCATGGTCAATGCCATGTCTATCATTGTATTCGGGACTCTTTTAAAGTTTGAACTACTCCTCAAATTAACGATTGTAATGAGTTCTGCCATGACGCAAATATGGTGTAGGAAATTGTCTGTCTACTCGAATTATAATAGATCCTGATTTTGATGATGAGCCAAAGTGAAACAAGAACACGTGAACTCTCAATATTGGTTTCTGATACAATATATAGAGAAGTATAGCTCTTGAAAATATCTTCCCGTATTTGACAGCCCCTCTCTCCAATCTAAAAGAGTATGTTTTGGGGTGTTTACAGGAGAAGATCCATAGAGCCACGTCTTCCTCAGTGCTTACCACATGCAGTTTTCCCCCTCTTGTAATCTTTGACAGGAAAAGACTTTGGTGGGATGCCGACACTTGAACCTCCATTAACATATGCACATGTGATAGTGGAATCAAACCTCCATAATGTCTATTCCAAATTCCAATGTTTATTTGTTCTTTAATTTTGAATAATATTGTTCAGCATTGGTGATTATCTTTTGTGTGTTTATAGGTGTGGGAAGAAGTAGCAACAGACAATATAACTAAATAGACAAACGGTAGCAAATCTATAACAAAATAGACAAGCTTAAGTTCGTTAGCCTAGATAAGTCAATTTTTCATAACCGCAATTGTTGTAGCAAAATGGTAGCATACCTGCTAACCTCGGCAGGTATCCACCGCCACACAACACTTGTTTGAATTTATAGCCTATTTCATCGCTATATATACAATATGAATGTGTTAAGACTAGAAATTCTTTAAATATTATAGTTTATTCCAAAATTTATTTCTTTGAAAAGATTGGATGACACACTTCACATCTTGAATTTAAGTATTAGTTTGACATACTTCACATTTTGAATTTAAGTATTAGTTAATCTTATTTATTTCCATTTTGCAATGTAAGTATTTGGTTTATTCAATAGAATATATTTTTCTTTTTGAAATTGGATATTATATATATATATATGAAATTGGATATTATATATATATAAAGGTTAATTATTTTTAATATATATATATATATATGAATGGTGATAGCTACAAATATTTCACTATTTTAAATGTAGTAATAATTTCTTAAATATAAAATTTTATTAATTTAATTAATTATTATGTGCTCAAATCTATGTATTAATCCAAAAGTTCTTTATGAAATTGAAACATAAAGTTAATATGTAAAATTTTAAAATTTTAGTCAAGTTTCATATAGCTCTATCTCATATGTTTTTGTCCCACTTATAATGGATCAAGATTTTGTCTATAAAATATGTATGAGCATGTTATGTAAAATGTGTCGAGGCACTCTAGTCCATTCTTATAACATTTATTCTTATAACATTTAGGGTCTTTACTTATGGTAAAAAAATAAGCTCTTTGTAAATTAGGATGATTTATTAGTTAGTATGTTTTAATGGGTTGGTTTTTAAGGTATCATTTTTCTATGGATTAATATAGTTGAAAATTTTGATATTAATTATAGTTAGGGACTTTGTTGTGATGTTGTAATGGAAAAAGGTTTTTATATCGTGTTTTTACATCTTTCGAAGAAAGGGTAAATGATAGTTGATTATAGGTTGTCCTTTAGATTCTTGTAATGAAAATGAAATACAAGCAATAAAAGGTGAAAATGATAGTAAGGGTAGTAATGCTGAAGTGGGATGGTTTAGTCGTGTAGAAGAAAACATGTCATTAATAACATTAGGGATGTGAATGGGTATTGAATTTGGGGGAGTGGTTGTTCTCTTTATGTTTTGGAAGAGAGCTAAATATTGGGTGGATCCTCCAAACATGTCATGACCCTTTTTGTGGTGTACCGGTTTCCTACATAGACATGGCCTCCTAAATCCAAAGGTTCAAAAGAAAAAAAGACTACTTATACCATGTATAGTTAAGTTATACCACTCATATATTTTGAAAATAAAATTATGTTTATATTATTAATGTTAAAAATTAAATAAACAATAAAAAGAAGAGAATAATAAACAAAACCATATTCCACCGTGTGGTTTCTTTGTGATCTATTGTTAGTGTTCCTCTTCGCACCTCAGGTACGAATCTATTCCCTCGGCCGACTCATCAATTGGTGTACCATTTTCAGCGATCCATGCACTATTCACTGATATCAAATTTGAATATATTTTGTCAAGATGGTGGGCTAAGCACTAGTCGTTTATCTTCAATGGAATTCCTAATCCTGCTCATTTCCTCACCATTCCACCTTGGAACCCCACACGAATATAAAGACACAAGTAGGGAATATTATATTTTAAATTCTCTGATCGAAGTCTGGTTCCCTAAACACTCCACTTCACAATTCCAGCCGAGGGAATAGAACACCACTTCCTTTGAAAAGGCGGCGATGAGTTTCGAATAGAACACGAGATTCCAGTGATGTTGAAATAATACTTCATCCTGCATGGAACTTCCAAAAGCAAGATAAACTAAAATAAAATATGATCTTAATGGAATAAAATATAATCTTAATGGAAAGAATAAGAATAAATCAATATGTGGTTAGAGTTGCTATCAAAATTATTAGTGAAAGAAGGTATGATTATGTATGTTGTTCCAACATTAATTATAAAAAAATAATGATAAGTAAAAAATGCATACATATCATTCAACAATATTAACATATTAACATAATTATATATAACTATTCAGTTTTAAGGATGAATGATTTGATGCAAAATTACTGTCACCTTATTTGCAAATTCTTTTCTTTTACAAATAAGTTACTCTATTTTTTCACAATGAATGCTTCTATATTCAAATCAAGGAAATAAATCTCAAACTACATTCAAGACCAAGGATGGATTTTATGAATGGTTCACTATGCATTTTGAGATAATAAGTATGTAAAATAAATTCATGTTGATTATGAAAGTGTTTTGATCATATGTTCATAAATATTTAAGTTGTATACCATATTACTTTTTTATTTTATATATACCCTAATGAAAATATGAGGTAGGTATTTGAGGCCTTTAGTAGAGAGCACTTTTTCATTAATATGCAGAACGATATGTTCCTCTAGGAGAAATTATTTTACTTTATAATTCTTACATAATAAGAAGGCCTACATAATAATAAGGTAGATATATAAAAGGTAAGGCTATGTTAGATTGGCCTTGATTAGAAAGTGTCGTAGGTAAGATTTTCCATAAATTTTAAAATTTATGTCTAAAGTTCATCTAACGAGTCCAACAACATCTTCTTGATGATAATAAAGTGCATGAAATCATAAACATTTTGGTGGCCATTGCAAGTGAAATGGATTTTATGTTGTTTAAGAAGAAGAAATTAAGCGGCAATGTTTCCATTACTTGATTTTTGAATGGTATTTTCCATTACTCGATTTTTTAATGGTATTTGTATTAGATAGCAATGAAAGCAGAGCGACTATGGGCATAGTATTGTTCTATATAGGTGGAATTTTGTGGAATATTTTACAAAGAAGTTGAAATGCAAGTACTTGGATATTATTAAGATTTCTATTCAATAATATGCGTGTGTGTGTGTGTGTGTGTGTGTGTTACAAAGCAACAAAGTTTATTAATATTCATTTAAAATTGTCATTAAACACTAATTATTAATAACCAAAGTTTGAAATTGAAACAAAAATGCACGAGATGGTTAAATACTTAGGTGAAATTGAAATAAAAGCATGTGAGATAGGTTTTGAATATATTAAGAATTTGAGTGCATGGAATAGACATTTTCTCTAGATAGGAGAATGGTGCAAGAATTCAATGTTACAATAAAAAAATGCATAGATGTCCAGTGTTTTCTCAAGAAGAAAATTTGTTTAAAGGGATTATGTTGTTAATTATTTTTAGGTTGGATGTGTGAGAATATATTATATGAGTTGCATAATGGAAGATGAGGAGGACACTTTGGTTAAGATAAACATATTTATTTATTTTACCTCAAGGGTATAATTAATTAAATTTGCATAGATAAGCAATCATGTTGTGCATCACAAAATATGTCATATATCAAAGGAATAAAGTCATAACACAAAACTATTATACACACACTTGGTGATATTTAGTATGCATTGGAAGGATTTTTCTATGGATTCTCTATTTGTATACTAAGAAGAAGATGAGGGTTTGATTCTTTATTTGTAACAGTGGTGAATATGATTTTTAATATGGCATGCTTTGTACCTCCAAATAAGACCAATGATTTAACATATTGCATATAGTTATTTTTTGAGGAGGTGATGCACCTGCATAGGTTGTTGAATAAAATTGCATCAAATTATCATACAAGTTGGTTGTTTATGCATTATTTAGAGAATACTTTGGAAAAATATATGGACAATGTTTTTTTTTTGTTGGCAAAGTGGTGGAACCCCCTTGACTAACAGGGTTGCCATTGGCTGAGTGGCCACGAACCAGGGGCATCTAAGCTGTCAAAATCACTCGGGGATCGCACCCAGCCTGGACCGCACCAACCCTTAACATGGTTGGATTTTTTATATCTGACGGGATTAGAATCGGTGACCTTCCATCTTAGGGGGCGTCTTAACCATACCCTACCACCAACTGTTCTACATCTCGCGGATTTGGAAAAATATATGGACAATGTTGTAATAGAATGAATAAAAGATAGATCAATAGATTAGTTAAAATGGTAAACATATGTTTGAAAATCTCTTTGAGGTATTTAGTTGGATATAAGCTATTAAAATGAGATTTGGTTTTTGTGTAGGATAAATTTTTATATAATAGTTTTGTAAATAGGCTAGTGTGTCATTCACCATTTCAAATGGTGTATGTCAATAAATTAAGAGGAGTTGCGTATATGGTTAACTTACGCATAGATATGTATAGAAGAAAATATATAGATTCATTTTATATTACTTGAAATATGTTTATGGATAGATACATAATAGGTTGAAGTAAAAAACAAAAAATACCTGGAGTGCATAAATGAATATTGTGAGTCATTTAAATTTGGTAACTAGGTTATGGAATATCTTGTGAAATAGTGTTATACCAAGGGAACAAATAGTAACTTAAATGTGAACAATATTAGACCATCTCATATTAAGATTGGGGTTGAGGAGAATCCATTCCATAACATGTGTTTCACACTTTTGAATAATATATTACTATGCACCAAGGAGGTAAATATGTGACCCTATTCAATAATGTATTTGTACATGACACACTTAATGATAACATGACATATTTCCATAATGTTATTTTGCGATGCACCTACTTCCTTAATTTCCTCTGATCGTAGGCTAGATGCGTGACCTCTTGGGGATATTTGTCTTTTGTAGGACCCTTGGTTCCCTTCTCTCGCTTCCAAATCTTAAGACATTGGTCATCAAAGATAGAAATTTTTACCTATCTTTTTTTCTTCGGGGGGTGTTTTGTAAACATTGTGCATGTTCGTCGTCCCTCCATCCAACCATTGATTTCCACATGAGGCTTTGTTTATCTGTGCAATAAAATGTCACCACATTTATTTATGTGTTTGTTTGTCTGTCATGTCTACCTTTTCTCTTGTACACTGGTTGTTTCCTTTGTACGCTCGTTCTAATAAGCATCGCATTCCTGTCAACATCAGCTTGGTGTGTTTTGCAAGTAATTCTATTTTTATGTTCTAGAAAGTCTCCATTTTTTAGCACTTTAAAAGGGACATATTTTTAAATTGGGCTCTTTAGAATTGTGATTTACGAGTGGGTTTACTTCATTGGTGGAAACATTGCACCAGGTTGTTTCTAAAGAATTTTCACTTCATTAGCTCCCATCATGTTCTTCAAGAATGTTTGCAGAGTCCCTCCACCAGTTCTTGTGGGGGGTTTTTCCTCATAATCTCTCACGCAATGCTTCTGGGTGATAAGTTGTCTCAATGCTTTCCATGGAAATTTACCTTACTCACATATTAACGTATTGAATAACACAACAACATCTACAACATTGTCCATGAGTTCAGTTTCTGTTTCTGAGTTCAGACAATGTCCATAAGTTTGGTTTTTGTTTATGACATCTACACAACAACATACTCGAAACGCATAAACCCAGTGGGGATTTTTTTAATATTTCGCTATCCATTACCATCACAATTTTCCACTTTAAAATCATCAATTAGAACTTTTCACTTTAAAATCGGAAAACCTTGGTTGCTACTTGCTACTACCGGAAACGATATGTGCCTCCATTAACATGAATTGATATGTATGACAATTTGTAGCATGGCATATAGTTTTGGACTCGTGCTTCTTATTTGAATGCTGACACCCATGATTTCATAGTGGCAGGAAATCTAGTAGTTTCCCAAGTCCAACGAAAATTCCATTGTTGCATGAGTTGGAGGAGAACCCAAATCTACAATTGTAAATTGCTATTATGATATGTGAATTACAAAACACTCTATTTATTGTAAAAATAAGATAATGAGGAGGAAGAGTGCATCAAAATGATTATCGATTTTGTATAAATTGATCGGTCGATATTTGATACCATTAATTATTACATATTTTTCTTAGTTTTTTGGTTTCGTTGAGCAACTCAAGAATTGTATTTAAGGACACATGACAAACATTATCGGAATGTATAGTTTCCTCACCAATCCTCCCATGGAAGAATGCTCTATAATATTAATCAAAGTTCATTTATCATCAAACGATCAAAGGGAGTGTCGACTTGAAGAATAATAGTTAGTCACCTAAAATCATGAAATCCTTCCAGGCGTTATCAGTTGAGGACACAATGGATAGTAATTTATTCCCATATTTGGTGGTGGTTCTGGTAGCCCATGATTCTTATCTGGCCTCCCTTACCATTCTCCTTCAATAAAGATGTTTGTCTCTTTCATATTGCTTCAACGTATGAGTATATAAATACTAGTTAGACACAATGTTGAACTTGCTATAATAAACAAAGTCGGACAGGAGGGAACACATTCCCTTAACTTGTCATAAGAGTCAAAGGACAATATATATAGCACGTGAAATCAAGTCTCAAAAAAATTAGCGCTTGGGGGATTTAAGGTCGATTCACTGGAATATCAAATCTCTCTAATAAGAGCCATCATATTCATTATTATTTTATTGTTTGTTAGAAGGTGGAAGGGAAATGAACTGTTGCCTACAAGTTTCGATGGTTATTGAAATGTTTTGCTTGATAGATTGGATTTGTGATTCTTGTATGTCCAAGGTTGAAGGAGTTTTCAAGTTTGCATGATATATTGGAATTGTTATTTCTCGTAAGTCAAAGGTTGAAGGAATTTTAACCTTTACATACAGAGGATTTGTGATAATACACGCACATTAGTTGATTCCAATTTGGATATGTGATCATACTTTATCAACAGTATTATCAATATAGAATTAGAATTAGTTGATTTGAATTGCTTAGTTTTATGGTGAATTGCTTGATAGAGCTAGAGCTTGCGTCATTCAGGTTTGATATTGCTTGCTTAGATATTTGAAGTATCAAATTGTTTAGATATTGAATTGAAATTTGAAATAAATCATATATATATATATATAGCAATTTTTTTTAAAGTCGACATGTGACATATGCGACAATTTTCACTCATTTTTTTGGTGCCGACATGTGCCACATCAGCATGACAGATATGACAGATCTCATCCAATTTGGGCTATAGAAAATTCCTCTCAGTGCAATAAGAGAGTTGGTGAGAAACAAGTCTTTTCTTAAAAGTAATAGCAACCGAGAGAATTAATAGTTTAGAATTCTGGGAAAAAAACAAGATAAACCAAAATTATTCACCTTGCTTCAATGGGGTCATGTAATTGTTTTTCCTTTATTCAAAATGTAACCCATCTTATTCTACCATTAAGAAATAGTATTTCATAGTTCCCCTGTCTTAACTATGAAATTGAATGACAATTACCTAAAAGTTATATCTAATGTAGGTGGAAATTATAGGATAAAAATGGAAATATTTGTGCCTTATTATCTTCTTAAGAGATAACCCTTAAGAAGAATGAAATCAACGAAAACAAGAACTACCATGTTTCATGCATTATTCTAATTCCTTAACATAGAATCATTGGAGTAGGCTATATGTGATTTCACTTTCCATGCTATTACAGTTTTTGGCAATGGAATTCTATCACTTGTTACTCATCTAAGAGAAACAATTTCCGTGAGAATAGTCTTAGTTATGTTCCGGAGGCGCCAAAATATTGAAGCAGAAGTCGACCAGTCAAACAATTTTAGATGTGTTTATTCATATTTCAATCAATCTTAGTACTTACTGCAGGCTCTCCAGTTCGATCGACTTCTGATAACCAGAATGGTTTACTTTCGTGTGTCCTCACTGTTCATGTTCATCCTCCCTCCACCCAACTCTATTTTTCCAAGCGTATTTCTCGCTTGACCATCGGTCTCATGCCATGTGTTTATCGTGTCTTTGAAGTTTCAATATCAAATAGGACAGTGGTGCTGCGAATAGGGAAGTTTTGATTATTGATAACATCTGTGGACCCGCTACTCAATTTCTTCATTGTCGACATGCTCCTTAGCATGATGTTCAAACTTTCCACACATAGAAAACAAAGCCAAAGAAAATTTACAAGTTTCCCACCTAATCCTTTTCTCTGCTCCTTTATTAGAGCATATGATCAGGATCAAAGTAATTTTTCTTTACATTAATTGTTATGTTTGCAATTTATGTCTCTTGCACTTTCACTTCCATGAGAGGCGGTGAGCAACAGAGTGGCTCTCGCCATCTATAATCCAATTGAGGGCTACAATATTCATGATGCGTTCTACCACATCAGTACAGAACTCATCATCGCCTTTCACAAAGAAGGCGACATCAAAGTGGTCATCCTTAGCAGCGTCAATGGCTCCTGGGTAAGTATAAATAATAAAGCCATGAGATTAACATAAAAACATTTATTCATGAATTTCATACACTAAATATATTCGATATTTCTACGGTTAGAAATTTTTTCTGTCTAGAAAGAAGTATTTTCAGAGAAAGAATATTCTAGAATTGTAGATGAATTGGGAAAGGATTGGGCATCATCGGTAGTGAGGGCGGTGGAGTGGCGATGGTTTCAATTAAGTTGTGAGGAGTACCAAGATGTATTGTTTGGATAGCTGAGGATTGGAGACATTGTGAACCTTTGTAGAATACATTCCACCAGAAAGAGACAAGAGGTGCTCGCATACAACTGAATTTCCATCTTAAAGGCACACTTTAAGCAGTTGAAAGGGATTCGTTCTTATGCCTTTTATACGTATCTGGATGATAGATAGATTATGGGGTTGGGGATATGGGACAACATTGAATTTACGTCATCTCTACTCAAAGAATCAAACAAGATTATTGCACATCCCTACCGATACAACCTTGGAGCTAAAATTCTCGAAATACGAAGTGTGTAAAGTCATCTTTGTGAGAACAACCCTACAGATGGACAAACAATCAAACAATCTGAATTATATCAATAAGTGTGGGATTAATTGTAATTAAAGAAGTGGGGTAAAAGTGCTACAAAATTGACCTCTTATCGTGTCGATCGAATGATCAATCCTCTGTTGCTCCAACATGAAAAATTATTCCAACATGCTACCAGATTTTGTAGTGGCATGCAGTGTTAGGTCACACAAATGGAAAACATGGCAGATCAATGTGAAACATTAAGAATTGTTTCAGAGAATTCCAGAGGGGTTGCTCGTAGAAAAGGTTCAAAAGTTCGATTTTGTAGATAATATATACTTTGAAAATGGGTGCGTTGTCGATGACCATTTTCACATAGTCATGTATGAATTGATGGGAAACATCAAGTATTAACTTAACTTAGTTGTTATAGCAATCTTCGGAAAAATGTCCTTCGGAAAAATGTCCTTCGGAAAAATGTCCTTCGGAAAAATGTCCTCCACCTGAGGTTTCCACATCTTCCATGCACAAGTTGTTAATCTGTAAATTGTAAGTTCTAACATTAGAGAAAAAAATTTCCAAAGATGTTCACAATTTCTTTAGCTTCCTACTTTCTGTCATTTCTAGAGTTCCCAAAGATATTTCATGTAATTACTCATATGGGAGAATGCCTTTCCTTCTTTTTTTATTCTAGAAATTCAGAACAATATCAAATTCGCCTTGCAGGAAAAATTTATCAATAACATGACATAGAGATTGTCATTTTCTATATTTCACAACCTATCATGCCATCAAGAAGTTTATGGGACAAAGACATCTTGACTGTACTTATCTTAGCCTTCCATAAAGTGTTTTTTTATGTTACGTGATTTATACATTTGTTATTTATTATCTTTTATATTCCTTTATATGGAAATTCTTTTCTATATTCTTGTCCTCCAGAAAGTTGGTTACTTTATCCCATAACAACAGTTGGAAATTTATGTAATTAAAACATTCAACTACTGAGATATCAACCAGCTTCATGATTCTTAGGGATTGGTTATCGCATGATCTTTTACCTTGTCTACTTTTAAAATCATAAATTATATACTTTTCTCTAAGTCCATGCCATGAAGGGGTATGTTGGTGATTACCATGTTATGTAGTGGTGATTAACAAAGGTGTACTCACAACTTTGTTGACAAACCATGAATAGCAAGAGGAACCGTAGCGGTTTCAAAGGCCAGAACTGATTAAAAGTCATCTCGAGACTGTTGCAATGGAAAATTAATTTTTGGCTTCGGACGTAAAGGGGGCTCCAGGGGTAAAGGGGGTTCACTGGGTGGCACTCATGCACTCTTCATTGTGTAAATGTCACCATGGTTTTGCAGTTGGTCCACCATCTTCCTGCCAAATATAGTAACAAAAATGTGTTATCCTTCAAACAGGTTAGGTGAATAATCGACCATGTCTATATTCGAGTAATCCATAAAGGAATTGAAAGGCTCAATGAAAGAAAGCTGCTAGGTGGAAGACAAACAAATGAAAAGGAAAAAAGGAGAAAAGGGTAGAGGGACTGTAGCTGCAATCTCTTACCACCAAACCCGCATCATGTGACCGTAATATTTTCTGAACCACATAAAACCCCTTAACCATGCATTAATGTGTTGTATAAAATTGCATTATAATTATATATATTATTAGTTAATTTTTATAATTTCAAAATGTATTAACAATGTATTAATTTTTATAATTTTCTTTTTCATGTTTTATGGAATTCTCAAAGTAAATTGTAGAAAATCCTGTGTGATTTAATGTGGATTTAATTCGCTTTCCCATATTCTCTCTATGATTTGATTAAATTCTTATATTCTCTTAAACGTTTTCCCTTTCTCTGCATTCTTTTATATTCTCTACAAATTTCCAACCTAGGCCTTCAAGCATTCTAATTAGGTTTGTGGCTACCAAATCAAAAGAAAATTGTCACATATATGACCATTTCAATGGTTTTTTCTTAATTCTTGCCCTAGATTGGAATAAATTTCGATTATAAATGTGAAGCAAATTTGCAATCGAGGCTCTCAAGTAATCTAATTAATGTTTGCAACTTCTGAATCACAAGCAAATTATCACATACGCGCCTATTTTGAGTCTCTTAAAATACATAGATTGTCTTGCTTTTCTTTTTCATGTTTTATGAAATTCTCAAAGTAAATTCTAGAAAATCCTGTGTGTGATTTAATTTGCATTCCCATATTCTCTCTGTGATTTGATTATATTCTCTACATTAGATGGCCGATATATAGATTCAACAGGTGATAAGTGATTATTTGGCAGTCCCGGGGCTAAGCGTATGTGATTCAATATGTTTATGCTTGTGATTCTGAGCATGCAATAAATAATGAAACCATGATTCTAAGCATACAATAAAGAATGAAACCGAAAAAAATATAACAAGGCAAGCTGGAAAGAATACCTGATAACCTATTTGAGAGTTATGTTCGGTGGTTGTCGTTGGTCTCGCCTTTTCTATTCCTGCAACGACAACATCAACATATGCCGAGTGATGGTTGGGTTAGGCATCCCAATAATGAATACATATAGGCAGCCAAAACTAATCTAAACATACTCGGTCGAAGGTTAGTTAGTCTACCTTACATTCAATGCAGGTTCATTGGTCGAAGGTCTGCGTGAATGCAGACATAGATGTTTTGATGTTTTCAATTCCTTTAAGGTTGCTATCTAGTCTCTCTTTAGGTAGGCACGTGAAATATCATTTTCTTCCTCTTGTTGTAATCTTGTCCTTTTATGTAATTGGATCATTTTATATAGTGTATTAATTACCCTTTCATTTTATATAGTGTATTAATAACCCTTGTTTTCTCCAGAATCTACTCACTTGGGTGTTATAGTGAAATCACTGATTTAATGCATTAAAGACTTCGACCTTTTTTCCATTCAAGCAGGTGACAACATTAACTCTTATATGGGTCAAACACATCTTTTCAATTTAATGCTATGTGATGCTAGCTGACTCCAACATATTAATGTTTT
>LPNX010600944.1:6266-18696 GCA_001517045.1 Pseudotsuga menziesii | reverse complement strand
TAGTCCCAATAAAATATTATAATTTTGGAGGGCTCTTGGATACCAATAACCTTATAATTTGTGGTTCCTGAATTTGTGTGCACTCATCTTGAAATTGGATTTAGTAAAGGCATTTGATAGAGTTAACTGGTCTTTCATTCGCCTCATCCTAATTCAAATTGGGGTTCCCCTCCTAGGGGTTAACTAGATTATGGCATGTCTCACTTCAACAAATTTTGTTGTCTTTATCAATGGCACTCCCTCAAAGTTCTTCAAAGCATCTCGTGGTATCAGACAGGGCTATCCCTTATCACCCTTTCTCTTCATTCTGATTATTGAAGGACTCAGCCTCTTGATTGTAGATGCAAGGGCTCATGGCCTCATAAAAGGTATAAAAATTTCTTCTTCACTTGCCTTAACACACCTCCTCTTTGTGGATGATGTTATCCTGCTGGGTATTGGTACCTTTTCTGAGTGGATGGCATTTGAAGTCATTTTGAGTACTTTCTGCAAGGCCTCCGGGATGTGCATTAGTTTGGATAAATCATGCTTTCTCTTCAACAATCTGGATGTGGACATTGGTCATGACATAGCTCAGATTCTGCCTTACAAAATGGAACCAATCACATTTGGTTTCAAATACCTTGGCTATCAACTAAAGCCTTTGGGGTATAAGACCACTAATTGGTATTGGCTGATTCAGAAATTTGAGAACATGATTCTTCACTGGTCTCACAAATTGCTCTCACTTGGAGGCCGTCTGATCCTGGTTCAAGCTGTGCTGACAAGTATTCATGTCTATTGGTTGGGACTTGCCCCCATTCTTGTATTTGTATTAAACAAACTCAGAAGTATTTCCTTTGCTTTTTTATGGGGCTCTGCTGGCACTAAACACAGGTACCATCTGACCAATTGGCAGCACCTTTCATGGCCAAAAAAGAATGGGGGATGGGGTGTCAAGAATTTACTTTGGTTCAGCATTGCATTAAGACTTAAAAACTTCTGGATGGCTCTTCAGAGTCATGGTTTATGGCATGAGGTTCTTTTAAATAAATATTTGAAGAATCTATCAATTGTGGATTGGCTCAGAGGCAAGAACTTCACGTCTCATGGTGTCTCTGTTATTTGGAGGGGTTTTCTGCAAACCCTTCCTTGGCTGGGTCGTGAACTTGCTTGGTAGGTAGGCAATGGTGAAAACATTCTTCTTGGCATTGATCCTATAGTGGGTGCAACAAACTCGTGCTCCTTGCCTTTGGGGCTTCTTGATTTTTTAGATGATCTAGAGATTAACACTCTTGCTCGAGCACATAATACCCTTCCTGGGACACACCATTACTGGTATACTGCATAAGATCTATGTGTTGCTGGAGTGTGGAAAACAGCATGGGATTCATTTACGAATGAACTGGAATAGGGTGGTATTCATCTCTACCCTCGATTGGATTCTCTTATTTGGGCTTACAATAAACAGAATGGATCCATCACTACAAACTTGGTATATGATTCCATTGTACATTCATCGAATCCCCCAGTTGGCAGCAGAATTCTCGACCTCATCTGGAATGGTACGCTGCCCAGGAAGATTAGTTGTTTTATTTGGCTGGCCCATAATGAACAAGCTGTTCACCTGGGATAACCTCCAGGAAAGGGGCTGGATCGGGCCTAGTATATGCTTTCTCTGTAATGCAAATGATGATAATGCACAGCATTTATTCTTTCATTGTCCGATATGGAAGAATGTACTCAATCTTTTGTGTGAACAACACCATATTGCACCACTTATATAGTCTGATAATCTTCGTGATTTTATGGAAAAATGGACTGTTAGTTACTCGGAGTACATAGTTGGTTGTTATCTTCCCTTCTTCACCATGTGGATCTTATGGAAAGCAAGGAATCTCTGTATATTCGAAGGGAAAAAACTGTCTGTTCTTGGTATTATGCAGTAGATTATTTATCTCTCACATATGTATTGTCCTCTAGCAAAGAAGAAAAAAAAACCAGAGTATTGGGACCTGGGCCTATCCTTGTATATCCTTGTGGTTTTTTTTATGGTGCTTCAGCAAAAAATATTGGAGGAATTGGATTCTGCCTGTATCTCAATGAGACACATTCCTTCGAGTTTGCTGTGGGGACGAGACTGTGCACCGACACAAAAGCGGAATTGGTTGGGCTTTGGCCCCTTCTGCTTATCACCCAAATGATGGGGATTCCAACACTCAAGGTTTTTGGTGACTCATCAGTCATCATAAACTGGGCAAAGGGTACTGCTACCCTCTCTTCTCCCGAGCTTCATTACTGGTGTAGGGAGACTAGAAAGCTATATTCTCACTTTCTAGAGCTGTCATTCTGCCATATCTACCGTGAACACAATAAGCAAGCAGACCGCCTATCTAAATCTGCCTTTCCATTGGCTCCGGGATTTGACACTTTTTTCTGAATTTTTTGATGGTCATTTGACCTCACAGGATACTTTCAAGCTCTTTTGAGCTGGTGCTGGAGCATGATCTCCATTTTTCACTAAGCACTTTGTCTATTTCATGTTTGGTGTTGGCACCTTTAGATTGCAGCTCTGCTGCTCTTTTGGTTCATGGTAGATATGGGATTATTTGACAGTATTATACTGATGGGTATATTTTTGTTGGATTAGCACTAATCCCTCACCCTTGCAGTACTGATGAGTTGTGTCTCTTCTTGATATCTAGCAGTATGTCTCTTCTTTAGAACTTATTTATGAATGTAGCCCATATACTAGGATGGGCTTATCAGATTCCCTTTGATTCAATATGAATATCAAGGACATGCTTTTTTCTTTCTAAAAAAACAAATTCCATATAAAATTGGAATTGGTTTTTCCTTATACCCTTACTCCCATTGATTAACATCTCTGGTATGGTCTTGCAACAAAATACATGAGTTAGCTTTGGAGTCCGATAGCATTGGGTGAGATCGCGGTATCGTCAAATGTGCCGAAAATAAAGTGAAAAACGACAATTGAGAGATAATCGGGTCACATAGGAACATCCTCGAACTCTAACATCCACTTGATTTTACCATGACTAAAAAATCTGGTGAAAAAAAGTCCACAATTGTATAGATTATTACACTGAGAAAAAGTAACGGCTGCACTGAGTGCATAGAGGAGAAAAAGTAGGTGGGTGGCCGACCAACTTCACATAGGTGGGGAATAGAGGTGAAGAAATAGATGGGTGGTCATTTTAAAAAATAAATTCCACATGCTTTCTTTTGTATCTCTATGAGAAATTTCTTCATGGAAAAAAGCCGACATGGAGTGTTACTTTATAGTGGCATAGGGACCCAGAAATAAATATGCCTGAAAATTTAGCATGTAATGTTAAAGAAGAACCTTTCATTCCATTCCCGGGGGGAGATGTTGGTATTGACTTGAATTCCATTAAACCCCACTACCCAAAATTTGCAGAATATGGAGAATATTTTGTAAGGTAAAGTTCGCGTGGGATAACGTAATTTATTCATTCTTCTTTTCTTTTTAGAATCAGACTCCAACCTTGAAAGTTGGTCTCATTATTGCCAAACTCCAATGTTTCAAATCCCTGTGTATATATGGACTTGACTTGATAGTTCTACATGATAAATGGAAGTTGGAAATTGCATAAGAATACACAGAGAAAAAATTGCATAAAATTCGCAGAGAAAAAAAAAAGTTGATGGCTGACAGTGTAGATTGGACTGAGGGTACAGAGGCGAAAAAATAGGTGAACGGTTGTATTAAAAATTTTCCAATTCCAGGCGTTTTCTTTTTTAACAATATTCCCCAATCAATCGCAAAATTCGCTCAGCATCGAACATATTCATATGCATAATGCGAACCGTTCTAAATGTATATGCATAGACTGTTTATACATAGATAGACAAAGGAGACAACTCACATGCCTCTGAAGACGCTGAAGTCTGATTTGGGGAAATAGATCCCAACGTTTTTGTTTTTTATTTTGGAAGTTTGGGACTTGAACTTATTTTTTATGTCAAGGCCTAGCTGGAATTGAATATGGGTTTACTGAATTACAAAGATCCAATTTGAACCGATTAGTTAGTCTAGGTCTTAATTATAATAACTTTAGTGGTACTATCTCTAAAACCATTAGTAATTTAAAAAAGCTTGAAGAATTTGATATTTACAACAATAATTTGATAGGAAAAAATTCCTAGAGCCATAGGAAAGCTTCATTATTTACAAAGCTTAAGTTTCGGATCAAACAAATTAAATGGGAGTATTCCTAAAGCCATAACCAATTTAAAGAAGCTTAGATACGCCGATCTTTCCAAGAACGATTTGACGGGAACAATTTCGAAAGCCATAGAGAAGCTTCATTTATTGCAAGACTTATACTTGGACACAAACAAGTTAATCATGCATACGCCATATCGCATAGGTAAGCTAAAGAATCTTATTTCTCTAGACATAAATAATAACAATTTTTTTGGTAGTATTGCTAATAGTATTAGGGATTTAGTCTCACTTGAAATGTTAGATCTATAAAAAAAATAACTTTGAGGGACCGATTCCCAATGACATTGGCAATTTCAGTTATTTGAGACTTTTCTCTACTCATTCTAATAACGTTTCTGTGACACTTTTTGAATCTTTGGTCAACTACACCCAATTTCAACTACTTGATTCGAGGAAAAATCAATTATCAGGCAAGCTTCCTCCATACTTCACATTTTTTATGACTTGGAAGTTTTAAGTCTTGGTTAT
Organism: Pseudotsuga menziesii; assembly: GCA_001517045.1. Taxonomy (NCBI): domain Eukaryota; kingdom Viridiplantae; phylum Streptophyta; class Pinopsida; order Pinales; family Pinaceae; genus Pseudotsuga; species Pseudotsuga menziesii. Next base: position 13,976 of record LPNX010600944.1, on the reverse strand, counting down.
AATAATCTGCATGGCCATATTCCTCAGCATATCACAAAACTCGCCTCGTTGAGTGTGTTGGAATTATCCAACAATAAATTCAGTGGAAAAATACCAGTGCATCTTGAGAGACTCTTAGGATTTGCAAATGTTTCTAATGATGTGGAAGTTCCCTCAAGCATAGGTAGTATGAGCCAATTGCGATTATAGGAGAAATTCCCTCAAGCATAAGTAGTATGAGCCAATTGCGATTATCAAATCTATCTTGGAATCAATGGGATATCTACTTTGGAAGTGTTGGACTTGGCAAAAAATAATTTGACTCGACCAATTCCTCAAGAGCTCTCTAAGTTACATGAACTGATTATTTTGGATGTTTCATCAAACATTCTATGTGGACGAATCTTAATAGGGACACAATTTTCCACTTTCAATGTATCTTTATTTGAAAATAATAAGTGTTTATGGGGTTGTCCTTTAGATTCATGCAATGCAAATGAAAGACAAGCAAGGACATGTGACATTGATAGTAAGGTACCTACTAATGTCGAAGTGGGATGGCTTAGTCATGTGGATGAAAACATATTATTGATAGCATTGGGGATGGGAATGAGGATTGGATTTAGGCGAGTGGTTGTTCTCTTTATGTCATGGAAGAGAGCTAAACAGTGAGTGATGCTTTAAAACATGCCACAACCCTTTTTTGGGGTATATCAATTTCCCACATAAGCATGACTTCCTAAGCTCCAAGATTCAAAGGAAAAAAAGTATACTCTCTATAGTTAAAAGTATTGTCAAGTAACACCACTCATATATTTTGGAAATAAAATTATGCTTCCATTATTAATATTAAAATCAAATAAATAATAAAAAAGAAAAAAATAGATAATTGTTTTCTATATTATTATTGAACACTTCCAAATTATAATCCAAACAATATATTAAATATTTTAAAAACTAATGCAAAAAAGGGTAAAAGTACATTACTACTTACCGTTCTATTATATATCTTATATTTTGTGAGGAAAAAGCTTATAACTTAATCACATAAAAAAATACACATTCTTCAAACTAATCTTTAATGAAAGCAAATATTGAAGTATAATGAATCAAGGTATCACATAGAGTATTCCCTATGTATTTCTTATGTCATTGCTATTAATTGAAATAAAAAATAATAACAATTTTTCAATAAACATGTAAATCATTTTTTACATCTACTTTGGAATTAATGCATTGTTAAAATAGCAAAATAAATTTAAATATAAATTAATAAAAAAATTATAAAATTATATAATAAAAAAATTACATTTTTATTTTTTTATAAACAATATAAAAATTATCACATTTATATTTTAAAAATAGTCAAAATTAAATAATAAAACAAGTAAAATAATCAACAAAGTTTTTCCACTCAAAAAAACATTTTTTGATATCTATTGAATCAAAGAAATTATAACTAGCATTTGCACGGAGAGCTGCAAAGAAACGTTGAGAAGGTAAAAATATTGTGTCTTTCCGCAACTCAACCTTTCTGACTTACCTTGGGAGACTAGAAATTAATATTGATATTTGAGATTTTACCTTAAGACATTTTTTATTAAATAAAATTTCCTTAATGACCTTTTTATGTTTGGATTTATTGACCTTCGTAATAAATTTTAATTTGTTTTCCAACCTGTCATTCTTGGTTGCGATTTTCGATTTCCGAAATCAGGAAGCAGAAATGCATTTTTTGGAGATTTGTCAAAGTTTGTTTTGCACTTTACGATTTCAAATGTTTGGATCACGAAGTCGTATAATTTTCAAGAAGGAAATGTCATTTCTCGAATTGCGATTTTTGACATCTGGTTCCGAAGGGTTTTATGATATTTGGATTGTGGTGGTTGGCAATATTGCGTTTAGGATTGTAGAAATCGAAAAACTCGCAAGTGTGTTAGTTGAATATTTACTTACTGATTTGCGGAAAATGGAAAATTTCGGTTTTGTTAAAGTCATTTGGTGTTTCCCCGATTTTCGATTTCTGACTGTTTGCTTATCGGATATTAGCAATATTGCTTTCGATTTACTATGCATATACTTTCTCGATTTCCGAGTATCGAAAATTGGAAGTTTCATTTTAGATAAAATTGAAGGTTTCTTTCGTGATTTCTGATTTTCGATACGTCGGATCTCGGAAACTGGATTTGTCTGTTTTCTCGATTCTCGATTTTCGATATTCCAGATCTCGTAAACAGGAAACACCACCCTTTTTTTGACCAAATCTTTATTTCCCGATTATCGTTCCCGATTCCGCAAATCGAAAATGAAAAGTAAATTTTGTCAATTTCCGTTTATGCATACGAAATATACGGTCCAGAGTCTTTTGGTCATTTGAGTTTGGTTTTTTAAGATTTGAATTTATGATTAATTTTTACATTTGTTACTCATGCTTTTTCACTTTGCTCAGGGTTTTTTTACAGTGCATATCCTCTGTGTCTCCATGCTTGGAGTTGTGACTTTCTGAGCGTTTCCACATGTAAGTTTTCACCCTCTGATCATTTTTTTTGTCACAATGTGAACTCATGTGGTTTTTAGACATGGTTGCTAAAAGTCAATCAGAGAAGGTATCTGCCACGACCAGGAATACTAGATCTAAAATGGCTCTTCAAGAGCAGAAAAAAAAAGATCTGAATGTCGGTGTTTTCACTGACACGAGTGGTTATGTGTCTGACACCTCATATCTAGACTGATCCATAATTTATGCTATTTTTGACAATGATGACTTTTAATGTTTTTCTCATGACCAACCTCCCTACCTGCAGATACACAATTCTCAGCTCCATCGCGTTGCTACCAGACCCCCATTTATGCCTTAGACGGACCCTGTTAAGTGGGCATTGGACCTCGTAGACCCTAATCTTGGAATATTTCATGATATCGATAATTTCCTTATTGCTTCATTCGGTCGAGATGTGTTTTCTAGGGCTTACGCTTTGCCAACCCCGAAGAAACTTCTCTCGTAGATTTTAAAAAAAAAATCCATGCCAAATTAAATTACGAAGAAGTGGTGAAATATTGGCTAGAAGACCCAACACTTGACATTCCCGTTTCACTTGTAGCATATCTAGTTTCTTGGTTCAGAGAACCCTTTTTGTTGCTGGCTGACATTTTTTGCTGGTTATATGGTTTATCGAATTGTTCCTTATTCACAGTGCAGTGGGTCCCTATGGAGAACCATATCCTGCTTATAGGTCATTCCTTCAACTGGGCGCAAATTATGTTGCTCAATTTGTGGGAAGAAATTGAAAAATATGAGAAAACCCCCGACAACTGTAAACCATCTTTCTACATGTCAGGGTTCGTAATGGATGTATTTTGTGCATCTACTTCTTTCCCAACTGTAAATTCAAATTGGACCAAAAAATCTCCACTGGTTCATATATATTGTGCTGATATGTGGGACAAGAATTTCATCCCTCGCGTTTATGAACTTTGTGACCTATTTCTCGGGTCGAGAGAATATGCAACAAGTTCTGCTGCTGCTCTTGTTGCTCAACCCAAGGACAAAGGAAAAGGTGTCCTTGAAGGCCCATCCAACCCCTCTATTACCACAATAGAAGATACACTGTAGAAAGGGGCAAAACTTAAAAGAAATTTTGAAACTCAGGCAGAGATAACTGAAGTTCAGACTAAAAGACAAAAGATTGAAGCAGGTTCTAAATAGGTCAAACTGGTAGAAGCACCCAAAAAAGAAAAGATCGTGCCTTCGATCTCAATTGGCAAGAAAGAGAAGACACTTGTCTAATACTCTTATGCACAGAAGGTAATCTCTTTATATTTTGCTCAGATTGAAATTGATAATATGGATGTGGAAGAAGACCTTGAGGCTGTTATAAATAGCCTTTTGTCATCCATGCCCAATATGCAAAGCTTTCCCAGTATGTTAGGTTCATCATCTTGCCAGCATTCTTTTTCTGAGGTAAATTTGTCATCAATAATGGGAGCTACTAGTAGCATGCCTGCCTTTTCAGTTAATTCACCTATTGATAGCTCAAATACAGTTGTTCATCAAAGAATGGAAGAAAATGAGAGACGAGGATATTTCCTCCCAAATTTGCAAGACCAAAATTCAGTTGAGGAAAGCTCATTTTTAGGAAGTCGATGACATTTTGGAGGTATTTGCCAAGTGGTGTTCTGCCCTTGGGCACACCTAGAAAATATTTGATTGTGTAGTTCCACATTTTTGGGAATATTTTATTTTCTCGTAAGTTTGTAATCTTATTTAAAGAGAGATAGAGATTGTGTTATTTGGACTGCCTTGTACTTGCAATTTGTGTGTCTTTAACACTTTGGATATTTTTCTTTGCAATTTTATTTGTTAAGTTGCTCTAAAGTAAGTTGAAAGAAGTAATCTTGATTTGCATGTTTGCACATTAATTGGTTTTTTTCTTTCATCTGTTATATCCTGCAATAGTAATTAGAGGAAATTTCAACTCAAAATGGGCCTTTTAACTCTAATTTAAATTCCATGTCATCATGTGTTAGCCAATGAAATTGCTTTAAATTTGAAATACCGTATAGGTCTTAAACAATTTTTTAATACAAATTTGGGGATAGGTATCATAAAAAACTACTTTTTTGTTTGTATTTTCGACATATGTCCCCATGTTTTTACTCAAATTTCAATTGGTCATCATCACATTTTTCAAGTATTTCTTGTTTTTGGGGTAGCGGGGTCCGTCAAAAGTATGTCGAGTGGGAAGGAGATCTCCCGATCGAAATTTGAGTAAAAACACGAGGAGATATGTCGAAAATACAAACAAAAAAGTAGTTTTTTCTTTTCTTCCTCCAAAATTAATAAATATTATTTTATTATTTTAAGTATTATTTTTTTTAGGAGGCCCATCTTGAGTTGAAATTTACTCTAATGTCTGTCTTGAAATCATTACTCATTGTGTTTAAGTGTCCTTATATAGTTAGTTAGTAGTTAGTTATTTTTCAATCTTTTTCAGTTTATTTAAAGTGAAAAGCGAAAGTCGACAAGAAAGAAATTAAAAATTTGAAATCCTACATTTCGGATTTGGGAAATCAAATCCAAGAATTGTAAAACTAATACCTATCATTTTATTGACATAGCATGAGTATTACACCATTATGAAGCTACATAACCAATACAAGTCACAACCCTTTTGCAACGGAGTAGGAGTAAGAGTCAATTAAAACACAGCAAGGGTGTTTCACCATCTCATAAGAAACATTTTGATTTAGCCAAAAAACTAATACCTATCATTTTATTGACAGAGCATGACATAACTAATACACGTCACAATATTTTTGCAATAGAGGAAGAGTCACATTCAATTAAAATAGAGCACTACCCTATGTTCCAATTTCCTATTCATCGATTTCCGATTTCTGACATTTTGGATTCTGGAAATTGTATGTTCACCTTTTTAGTTAACCTTATACGTGTCAGAATGTCTCGGTTTCTAATATCTGAAATGTCATGAATCAAAATCGGGAATCCATCAAATGATTTCAACAAAAACCTGAGTATCTGGTTTCCGATATCTGAATTATCGGGAATAAGAAATCGCGGATAGCTCAAATAACCCTAACAAAAAATGGAATTTCCAGTTCCGAATACTCGATTTCGAAAATTGTATATCATGTTTTGGAAATTGCTTATGAAATAACCCATTATGTGTTTTTAGTTTTTTTTATATATATTGGAAATTATATGATTTTATTTTATTTGGAGAAATGAGTTAAAAAGTCATTTAAAATTTAATCATTTTAAAGAATTTTAATCAGTAAATTTCTAAGAAACAATTTTTTGTAATTTTTATTGGATTTATATTTATCTTGATCATGGTATATGAAGTTTATAGATTGAATAATAAAAATTATTTATGATTCCCTGATTTCCGACATTTCGGACTCCTAAAATTGTAAGTTCACCTTTTCAGTTAACCTTACACGTGTCGAAATTTCTTGGTTTCCGATATCAGAAATATCGCAAATCCGAATCGGGAAGCCAGCAAATTATTTCAACAAAAACCTGAGTATCCGATTTTCGATATTCGAATTATCGGGAAGTGGAAATCGCGGATACCACAAATAACCCTAACAAAACTGGAATTTCTGGTTCTCGATACTTGATTTCGGAAATCGGGTATCTTCTTTCAGAAATCGGAAATAAATAATATAAAATAAAAATATTCATAAAATATGTAATGTGTTTTTAATTTGTTTATATATATTGGAAATTATATGATTTTATTTTATTTAGAGAAATGATTTAAAAAGTCATTTAAAATTTAATCATTTTAAAGAATAATAATTTTTAATTTATACAGTAAATTTCTAAGAAACAATTTTTTGTAATTGTATTGGATTTATATATTTCTTGAGCATGGTATATGAAGTTTATAGATTGGATAATAACAATTATTTCTATTAATAAATATGAAGTTTAACCCCAGATGCGGATGATGAGAGTCAAATTGGCAAGGATGGAACAGACAGGGAAATTGTGGTAGAACAATGTTATACTTGTCATCCCATCACATTCCTACTTATCCTACACTCATTACGCATTAATGAAGCAGGTATTGCTATTGAGGCTGGCCAAGTTGGTCATCAGTTGAGTTTTAATGCTGGGATTACAGTTGATTTGATAGTCACATCCATCATGAAGAGTGGCGCCTCCACTGCTACAGTAGGTTCCGTTGGTGAGTTTAGGTACAACATGGTCATGAGTAAATTTTTCGGTTATTATATTCTGTGATTCAGAAGGGACCCAAGAAGGCGGCATGGAGTTGATCGGTTAAATAGATGTTTTAAAATAGGAGTTTATTCTGTCTGTTCGTATTTGTTCTGCGTAACTTCTTTCTCCACCAAGTTTATAACAATTTTTGTATGCGCGCGATGGATGGTGCGGCTAATCCTCTTTATCCCTTTCCATTTTGTCCGAGACAACATTAATTAATCCCTATTGAATAAGTTATGTTAACACATATCGACTTCGATGGAGGACACCGTTGGTACTCAACTAAGGCATGATTTGACCCGGTGGTCTATTTGTTATCTGGTTACAGTGCACACTACTACATTTCGATCCAAAATCCGACCGTTACTTCCGACGGCGCATGGATTTATTTTTTTAAACTCACCAAAAATCACAAGGTTAATTTTTTTTTTGTAAATGTGGTGATAAGCATCGCTTAAGAGACGGCTAGTTTAATCAGCGTCGCTTAAGCGACGGCTAGTTTAATCAGCGTCGCTTTACCAACGGCGTGAACAGGAACTTAACTAAGAGACGCGCTTTTGATTATGGTCGATGAAGGTGCAAAGTATTTCATATCAAAATGAGTTTCTCTTTTTACCACATTGGCAGACAAATTCTAGCCTAGATCCTCGCTGTATACTAGTCACTCGATTTATTTTCTTCATCTGAACTGATCATGGAGACCTGCGCCAGCGCAGTCCCAACAATTCCATCTAGAGGTTTGACAAAGCAATATCTAAACCCGAGATTCCCATCTATTCAGTTAGCCATTTTCAATAAAAATAGCCTTTCAACTCCACCATATTACTCTGTTTGTGCTTGTACTTCTGCTTCTCATTTGGGGTCAAGGCAGAGAGCACAGGCTATAAAACCCATTAACGCTTTGGGCAGTTCAAGAGGAAGTCTATCTCCATCATTGGACTCGGTAGGCACATCATCTAACTTATGGATGCTGAGAC
>LPNX010600923.1:140815-158699 GCA_001517045.1 Pseudotsuga menziesii | reverse complement strand
TCACTTAGACAATTATAAAAATATTATAAAATTACTAATTTAATTTTTGAAAAATAATGCCGCACTAGTGCTATGGGTTCTCTACATGGATGTCAATTTGTGTAGATTGATTCGATCATTTAGGCCCTCAAAGGCTGCACCCACAAAAACATATACCTTATAATTTCCCTGAAAAATAAAAAGTGCCTGTTAGGAAAAATGAGATTTAACATAGCTATGCAAATTTTCGATACATAAAAGTTATATATTCGGAAAGGTGATTCAATTTTCTACATTTCATGTTTTTTACTCAATGCAAGATATTTTGCATAAGTATCTCAAAAAATCCAAGTAAGTTGAGGGATGCCTGATTTTTCAGGTTTCTATTGCATCTAACGTGCACAAAAAGGTCCCTCATCTTCTTGCACACACCCTTTATTCATTAAGAATAATATTTAATATTAATAAATTTAATTTAGATTTTTATTATATTCTAAGTTTAGAATCATTGTAGCAATTTAAGGTGTTTGTTTTAATGGCAACCTAGACTTCCTTATTATCTAGCTTGACATTTTTAGGGTTTGAATTTGGTCTTAGTTATATAGTCAACATTATCAATTTCCTAGTTTTCTCTTGAAATTTGTTGTTAAAGATATATTAATAAATATTTATGTGTTACTCAACTCTACTCATTGTATTGATAATGAACCTTGATAAAGGTTTGTAATGTCGAAATACCAAATGGAGTCTACAATTACCTTAGATACCACTCCTTAAACCTATCAACACAAAATTTAAGAGAAGAGATTGTAAATATGTTTTTTTGTCAAAATGACATTTTTGAATCATGTAAGGTTCACAAAGAGATTGAAGGATATTTTTTCAATGTGTTTGAATAATAATTATATGCACTGAGTTTTGAAAAGAGAAATGGGAATCCCTTTCAATCCCTCTCATTTGACATCTAGATGTTAGTAGACTCAAGACTAAAGTTTGAAGGATAAGTTTTCAAGTGTTCTAATACTTAGGTTTATTATGGTGAAGACAATGCTTAGGGATTAGGTGGAGTTTGAAATTGAATGGTTAGTTACCGAGGAACTAGGTCCATATGGAAAAACATATCAATTAGCTTTGTGATGGAATTTGTAACTTTTTGTTTTTGTTGTTAATGGAAACGTGGATTGAAAAAAACTCATGTTTTTAGTTGGAAAGATAATAATACAATGATTTTAATAGCATGTAGAAAAGTTTATTTCAAAACAGTTAAGGTAAAATGTCATGGAAAAGTTATTCTTCTAATTTTTTTAATTTTATGTTGTTTCTTTAAACCATTGTTTATGGTAATGATCAAGTGCTCACAGCAAAGATCAACTATTTTAAATATGCTAGTGATGTACAATGTTAGAATTACACTAGTTTTAGGTGGATAAGTTGGCAATCCACAAAAATCATCTTTTTAGATTTTTTTATTAATGTTAGGAATCTAATGTCTGATCTCTTTTTGGCCTTGTGACATAACACTTCTAGTAGTGGGGCTCTTCTCAAAATAATTATAAACACAAATAATCTTGAGTAGGCCATGAGGCTACTTTCATCCCCAATTTCATATTATGCATTCACATAAGGTCACTAGTAGTTCTCACTTTCCCATGATAGGAAACAAACATTTCCCTTCACAAAATAAATAGGGCAAATAATAATGCAATACAAAAAACCAATTCTCCTAAGGGTTATAGCTATGTTCACATTAACAAAACAAGTGCACCAATCTCTGTCTAAATGGGATTTTTCCCAATCTCATCTTCAATCACCCCTACATGTTCTTCATTCTCATCCTTTATTTTAGTCTCTCCTCTAAAAAATTTGGACGTAATAAATCATCATTTACATGGTTTACCTCACCAATTCCCTATAAATATCAAATCACTTGACATTTCTTCTTATTGCCATTTTCTTCTATACACTTTTTTAAAACATAATAAAATTTGTTATACACATACATTTTCAAGTAAAAAGAATAATTTATTTCTACATGTCAGTATTGAAGGGTTCAATTTCTCCCAACCCTTCAAAGTGAAATGGGGCCTTGATCCCTGCTTCTGGTCACACGTCTAGATGCATTAACCACAGAAGCATCCAAATTTCGTCCAACCACATCGCAATAGGCCAGAGCTAAGCATTGAGCTGCAGAGCATTTAATGAAGCCCCAGCAGCCTTGATGACCGTTGCATCTCTAAAAGCTCAAGATCCAACGATCATCAAGCTTGATTGAGCTGCATTAAATGCTCTGCAGCTCAATGCTTAGCTCTGGCCATCGCAATATGTTGTTTTCGTTCACTGATCCTGACCAATGATCCTAGGTGGCCTTACATTAAATCTCATAGAATCTTCCACATTTGACCCAACTCCAATGGGTCGTCCTGCAATAATACTTAAGCATGACACCAAATTAGGTCAGACGATGGTTGCGTGCACCTCCATATTTCTCAACAATTGCTAGATAAATTTAGAAATTTCTCTTGTAATAATGTTCAAAAAATAACGTCCACGAGTAGAGTTTTCTCGTGCAATAATGTTCAGAAAATAATGTCCACCAGCAGAGTTTTCCCTAATGGCAGGCTGTAGATGGGTAGGTAAGCGTCACCTCCTGCCTGCCAGTGATAAGGCGCCCTTTCTACCACTTCATAGTCAACGAGTGAGAATCCTATGTAGAAACCATGATCTGTGTATACTAATGTGTTTGTGCGGAGTTTACTCTTCATCAGGTCACTGATTCAAATTTCAGGGAAATTTAGGTTGAGAATCCAAGTTATCACTATCAGCCTATTGGGTGTTTCATCCAACATTTAAACTGGCCCTGACCCAAATTTATTGCTACTCAACTGGCACACAATGATCTAATCCAGCGGGCACACAATGATCTACTCCAGCTTATGCAAAGGTTTGATAGACAAAACCGAGCCGACTAAACTTGGGTTTAGGGCTCAGTCAATATTTAAAAATAATTTCACTTTTCACTCCGACGGGATTTTTACTGCGACCACCTTTTTACTTCGACCAAAATTGGGAGCTTCGACCTTCGACCAAGTTTGGTGATCTTCGACACAAATCAATAGCTGCGACCAAGTTGGTAGCTTCGACCAAGTTGGTAGCTCCGAAACAAACTTAGTAGCTTCGACCTTCGACCAGGTTGGGAGCTTCGACCAATTTTGTGCAGAATATGTTTCTTAGTCTAAAGACTCAAGAAATTTATAGATGTTTTTACCTGTGAGTAAGATTAAGTAAACTACCCACTTTTACAAATCCAAATAACTTATCAAATACATATGCCCAAATATGTAGGAGGATTTGAGTAGATCAAAGTGCCGTAAAACTTGAACTTTCACGCGGTGAGATTTTTATGGGTTCTTGTTCTTTTTCTTATCAGTAATTGTAAAAGACATTTACAGAAGTAAATCTGGAAATATGTGCGGCCAAATAATCATGAATTCAACCACAAACTATTTCATATATTAACTATGCGGAATTACAAAGTAATACAAACTTGTCTGTTACAAACTCGTCGATCTACAGAGCTTCAGCTCTTCGACTAAATCTCATGCACAAAAGCTTGAGCTTCGACTTCACTTTCACACCTTGAGTCCTCTGCTGGTTTGCGTAACTTGTATATCTGTATCTGTATATCTCTCTCTGTGTGATTTACAATGTGCATCTTCTATTTATAGGCAATTCTGAAAATTGCTTCAGCATAGGCCGACTTACTTGCCGACTTACTTTCCATTAAACACTGCAATAACTATCTACCTAACAACTTAGCTTCTGAAATAAATTCGACTGAATTAAGTTGCCTACTTGCGGACTTTTCCTTCTTGTGAGACTGACAGACAAGTTCTTGGTTTATCCAAACTCTGATAGAGTCGGTTGGAAGCCAAGTAGAGATCTGCGAGTAATTACATTTTTCCAACACTCCCCCTTAATTATAAGCAGATGGAGTTTTTAAAACAAAATTACAAAATGTGACAGAGCTTAGACATGCTCTGTTTATGACAGAGTTCATTGTGGAGAACTTGTCATTCCAAGATAACAGCACAGATACTGGAATGTGTCCTTTGCCAATGGCTTTGTGAAGATGTCGGCAAGTTGGTCTTCAGACCTGCAAAATTCCAAACAAATTTCCTTGTCGTTTACCAACTCTCTTATAAAATGAAACCTTGTGTCGATGTGCTTGGTTCTCTTGTGAAACACATGATTCTTTGATAATGCTATGGCTGAATTGTTGTCGCAGAATATTGTTGTCGGTTCTTGATGGTTCTGTGACAAGTCTTTTAAGACTCTCCTCATCCAGACAGCTTGACATGCAGCACTTGTTGCTGCGACATACTCTGCTTCAGCTGAAGATAGAGTTACTATGGGCTGTTTCTTTGAAGCCCATGAAACAACACCTGTACCAAAATGAAATGTGTATCCAGAAGTGCTTTTCCTGTCATCTATGCTGCCTCCATTGTCACTGTCAGTGTAACCAATGAGTTTAAAATTTTCTAAGGTTGAGTACATAATACCAAGGTCTTTTGTGCCACTTACATACCTCAGAATTCTTTTACCTGCTTGCCAATGTGAGTCTTTTGGTGACTCCATGAACCTTGAGATCAGACTTACACCATACATAATGTCTGGTCTTGTTGCTGTCAAATACATAAGGCTGCCAACAAGCCTCTTGAACAGCGTAGGATCTACAATGGATCCTTCATCATCCTTGCTCAATTTTAAACCTCTTATCACTGGTGTTGGGGCTGAGTTACAGTTAGACATGTTAAACCTTTTTAGAACTTCACTTGCATACTTAGACTGTGATATAAAGATACCACCTTCAGACTGCTGAACGTCAATGCCCAGAAAAAATTTCATAAGCCCCAGATCAGTCATTTCAAATTCACTTTCCATGACTGTTTTAAAATCTGCTATGCCATAATCACCAGTAAATATTAAATCATCTACATACAGGCAGAAAATTAATATCTTACCTTGCTCATCGACTTTGGTATACAAATTCGGTTCACTTTCACTTCTGTGAAATCCATTTTCAATGAGATAGGAATCAATCCGACTGTACCAAGCTCTAGGAGCTTGCTTCAAACCATATAATGCCTTTTTCAGCCTATACACTTTGTGCTCTTGACCTGGAACTTCATACCCTTGTGGTTGTTCCACATATACTTCCTCTTCTAGATAGCCATTTAAGAATGTCGACTTGACATCCATTTGATGAACATGCCATTTGTTTTGTGCAGCAATGGCCAAAACTGTTCTGACTGTATCCATGCGTGCAACAGGTGCAAATGTTTCATTAAAGTCGATGCCAGGTTGCTGTGTGAACCCTCTTGCTACCATTCTTGCCTTGTGCTTTTGCACATTCCCATCAGCATCTTGCTTTGTCTTATAGACCCATTTGACACTGATTACATCCTTATCTTTTGGTACTTCGACCAGTTCCCATGTCTGGTTTTTCTCAATGCATTCTATTTCTTCATCCATGGCTTGTGCCCATACTTCTTCTTCTACAGCTTCTTCAAATGTTAGTGGATCATATATAGGAGAAAATAATGCAAACATAGAGAATGAATTAGGTGTACTAGCTTCATATATCTCTCGCAGACTTCTTGTCTTCATTGGTTCTGTCGATGTTGACCTCGACGAAATGCTTGATGGAGTCTGTTGTTCTCTTGGTGTACTTGTCGGTGTAGCTTGAGCTGCTACTTGTGTCGATGGTCCTTGTGATGAACCATGTCTTGGTGTCATGGGAGTCAACGGTGCTACAACCGGTTGACTTACATGTGGTATTTGAACCACTTCCTCTTCCATATCATCATTGTCGATGTTCGACACAATATTGACATTTGTGTCGACGGTTCCATCCCATGATTCATTTTCGACAAATTGAACATCCCGACTGATTATCACTTTCTTTGTGACAGGGTCATACAACTTGTATGCTTTTGTGTCTTCTGAATAGCCGACAAAAATACATTTCTGTCCCTTCTTGTCTAGCTTCCTTCTCAACTCATCTGGGATATGAGCATATGCGACACAACCAAAAACTTTTAAATGTGAGACACTATGATTCATACCTGTCCATGCTTCTTGGGGAACTTTATTTTTCACACTCTTTGTCGGACATCGGTTCATAATGTATACAGCAGTTGCGACTGCTTCACCCCAATACTCGTTTGGCAAATGCTTGGCTGCCAACATGCTACGCGCCATCTCCATGATGGTTCTGTTCTTTCTTTCGGCAATACCATTCTGCTGAGGTGTATATCGTGCAGTGAATTGTTTCTGTATGCCATGGGTCTTGCAAAAATTCAGAAATTATTTTGAAACATATTCACCTCCTCTGTCAGTCCTTAAAATATTGATGCGATGTCCACTCTGGTTTTCCACGAGTGCCTTGAACTGCTGGAAATAACCAAATGCATCAGATTTGTTTTTCAAGAAATATACCCATGTATTTCTTGAGTAGACATCAATAAAGGTTAGAAAATACTTGCAGTCACCAATGGATGATGTCTGCATTGGACCACAAATGTCAGAGTGCACAATTTCAAGTGGTGTGCGTGCTCTATAGGACTTTCCGACTGGAAATGTCTCTCTGTGCTGCTTACCAAAAATGCAGCCTTCACAAACCCTCTCTGGTCTGTCAATCAATGGTAATCCCTTCACCATATTTTTTGTGTGTAGTAGCTTCATCCCACCAAAATTCAGATGTCCAAATCTGAAATGCCACAACCAGGATTCATCCTGAACTTCTATCTGAAATGCAGCTTGCAAATCAGCGCTGCAATTTTCTCTCTTGTCGAGGATCTCGACTGTTTCTTCACTTTCTGCCTTAAATGCAGCTCCTGTTTTTGTCTTCCCTTTTATGTTGGGAACTATCCTCAATGGAAACAAGCGGTTGCTTGTCATTGGCACTTTTGCTATCAGCTGGTTGCTTGGACGTTTGTCTTTGATCACACAGTGTCCATCTTCCATGTAGACTCTATAGCCTTTTTGTAACAACTGTCCAATACTTAAGAGATTATGTTTCAGACCCTCAACATGATAGATATCAGGGATATACTTACTCTCCCCCTGTTTAGTTAGAATATCAACAGTGCCTTTTCCTAGGACAGTAACTTGGGCATTGTTTCCAAGTGTAACATCATTTTTAATTGAAGTATCTAGACTGGAAAACAGATTTAAATTACCAGTCATGTGGTTGCTGCATCCTGAGTCTAAGTACCATATGTCATGTGGACTTTCTTGAATAGCATTGCATTCAAGTGGAGATGTTGATGCAATTAACATTACACCTGTCGAAGTGTTGGTGCTGGTTGACTGACTTGGGCTTTGTATTCCTTGATCATTTGTTTCTTCCTGCATTCATATGCATAATGACCAAACTTCTTACAGTAATGACATTGAATTTTTGATTTATCAAACCTCTGGCCACTTGGCTGACTTGGGTTCTGATGATCTCCTCTTCCACCGACATTTGCAGTACTTCTGCCTTGTCCTCCTCTTGAAGAACTTCTTCCTCTGCCTTTGAAGTTGTTTCTCCCCCTGCCTCTACCACGACTTATGGATGACTGTGCTGCAAATGCACCTTCCAATGATGTCTGTGATCTGCTGATTCTGTGTTCATGATTGATGAGTGAAGCTTGCAGCTCATCAATGGAGAATGTCGACATGTCTGTGTGTTCCTCTAAGGTCACAACCAGACTTTCAAATCTTGGGGGAAGACTTCTGAGAATTTTTTCAACAACCCTTTGGTCTGATATGGGTTCTCCATGAGATTTCAGTTGGTTTATCAACCCAACAACTCTGGTGTAGAATGTGTCTACATTCTCTGAATCTTTCATGCACAAAGATTCAAAATCTTTTCTCAGAATTTGCAGCTTGGATGTCTTTACTTTACCTAAACCTTGATAGGCAGTCTCCAATGTATCCCATGCTTCCTTGGCATTAATTGCTGCTGCTATTCTTGGGAGTATGCTCTCATGCATAGCTTGATGTATGAAAAACAGAGCTTTTCCATCTCTCTTCCTCTGTTCTCTCAAGGCATCTTTCTGAGCCTGTGTGAGATTGTTATATGCTGTTATGTCTGCTGGTTCTGCATAACCATGCTGGACTATCTCCCAGACATCTTGACCCCTGAATAAAGCCTTCATTGTTAAAGACCAATATTCATAATTCTTTCCTGTAAAACTTGGAGGTTGCAATGAACCCGAAGTGGAAGCCATTTTTAATTTCTTTAATTAACTTTCCGCAGAAAATTAATTTCCGCCTTTTAAGACAAGATTTCTTTCCTAAAATCTTGGGCTGGTATAAACCTCGCTCTGATATAACCTCGCTCTGATACCAGATAGCCAAAACCAAGCCGACTAAACTTGGGTTTAGGGCTCAGTCAATATTTAAAAATAATTTCACTTTTCACTCCGACGGGATTTTTACTGCGACCACCTTTTTACTTCGACCAAAATTGGGAGCTTCGACCTTCGACCAAGTTTGGTGATCTTCGACACAAATCAATAGCTGCGACCAAGTTGGTAGCTTCGACCAAGTTGGTAGCTCCGACACAAACTTAGTAGCTTCGACCTTCGACCAGGTTGGGAGCTTCGACCAAGTTTGTGCAGAACATGTTTCTTAGTCTAAAGACTCAAGAAATTTATAGATGTTTTTACCTGTGAGTAAGATGAAGTAAACTACCCACTTTTACAAATCCAAATAACTTATCAAATACATATGCCCGAATATGTAGGAGGATTTGAGTAGATCAAAGTGCCGTAAAACTTGAACTTTCACGCGGTGAGATTTTTATGGGTTCTTGTTCTTTTTCTTATCAGTAATTGTAAAAGACATTTACAGAAGTAAATCTAGAAATATGTGCGGCCAAATAATCATGAATTCAACCACAAACTATTTCATATATTAACTATGCGGAATTACAAAGTAATACAAACTTGTCTGTTACAAACTCGTCGATCTACAGAGCTTCAGCTCTTCGACTAAATCTCATGCACAGAAGCTTGAGCTTCGACTTCACTTTCACACCTTGAGTCCTCTACTGGTTTGCGTAACTTGTATATCTGTATCTGTATATCTCTCTCTGTGTGATTTACAATGTGCATCTTCTATTTATAGGCAATTCTGAAAATTGCTTCAGCATAGGCCGACTTACTTGCCGACTTACTTTCCATTAAACACTGCAATAACTATCTACCTAACAACTTAGCTTCTGAAATAAATTCGAC
Source organism: Pseudotsuga menziesii (assembly GCA_001517045.1). Classification (NCBI taxonomy): domain Eukaryota; kingdom Viridiplantae; phylum Streptophyta; class Pinopsida; order Pinales; family Pinaceae; genus Pseudotsuga; species Pseudotsuga menziesii. The sequence goes on along the minus strand of LPNX010600923.1, from coordinate 149,433 downwards.
TGAATTAAGTTGCCGACTTGCGGACTTTTCCTTCTTGTCAGACTGACAGACAAGTTCTTGGTTTATCCAGACTCTGATAGAGTCGGTTGGAAGCCAAGTAGAGATCTGCGAGTAATTACATTTTTCCAACAAGGTTTAATCATCTGAATCTATCTTGGGCTGTGTGGCTGTGTTAGATGGCATTACGTTGAACGTTTGCAATTGCCTATTCTCTTCTTAGAAATTCTGATTTTCTATATTCCATGGATGTTCTAAGGTTATTAGTCGGCCTGCTATTGCTTTTCTTGACTGTCCCTACAACAGCTGATCCAGAAGCTAAACTTCTCAATTCCGGATGTAGCACAGTCAAGAGTACCAACGTCACTATTTTCAATGAGAACTTGAATGCAGTTCTTGTAGCCCTGCGTGCCAAGATTGCTTCTTCTGGTTTTGCTACCAACGAGCTAGTAAGAGGCACAGACCCAGTCTATGGCCTGGCGGAGTGCAGAAAGGATAAGAGCCCCTCCGACTGCCTCAAATGTATAACAGCTGCAGAGAAGCAAATTCGCAACTGCTCCGCTGTATCTGGTGGCAGAGTTATTTATGATGGCTGTTTCTTGCGATACGAGAGTAACAATTTCTACGCCCAGGCCACTGGCCCCGGTAATAGACAGTTCTGAGGTGCCACTAAGGCCAGAGGCAACAGTAATCAGTTTTCGGAAATGGCTCAAAATCTAATAGGCGATCTGATCACGGCAGCTCCGAAATCAGCTGGGCTTTTCGCTGCACAAACGAGTCAATCGCCATCAAATACTACCATCTATGCTCTCGCTTCGTGCCTGCGCTCTATCAACGAGTCAGGCTGCAGCGAGTGCCTGGGTATAGAAGAGGGCAATATCATAAATTGTCTTCCTGAGGCGGAGGGACGGGTTGTAGACGTTGGCTGCTATCTGCAATATGCTACGTATCCCTTTTTCCCGAGCAACGCCACGACGGATCTTAAAGCCCTTTTATCTTCAGGGTCTGAAATTTTGCAATCCCTCAAACAGCTATACCGTGTTACTTCAAACGTTTATATATCACATATTTGGCTATAAACAAACAAGGATATAGCAAAAAGTCACATATATTAATTTGCAAGTTAGACATACGAGTAACTTCTGATTGGTAACTTACAAGGAGATAGCAAAAAGTCACATACATTAATTTGCAAGTTAGACATATCAGTAACTTCTGATTGGTAACTTGTAACTTATAACTTAGTAGGGGTTGAGTACAATCTAGAGGATTATTTTTCCTTTGTTTCTTACATGTTTTTACTAGTTTTTGGTTATGAATTTTTAGTAAATTTTTAAAACACGAAAAACACTGCTAGATCTTATTAAGTAAAGGTGTTGGAGTTTTCTTGTCAACTGATTTCATGTCTGTCTTTAAAATCTTCCAACAAACAACAAGAATTACAGTATTTGAAGGTTAAATTCATGAGATTCAGATGAAAAATCAGCCTGGAGTTAAAATCCTCCCCTAGTTAGACAGCTCCATTATAATACTTAAGAAAGACAAGGCATCTATATAAGTAAAGAAATGTTTGGATGATCTTTCTCTGTGGGGAGGTTTTTCATTTTTTGTTCGTGTTCAGAAAGTAAAGAACTCTTTGGATGATCTTGCTCTCTGGGCAGCTTTTTCATTTTTTGTTTGTCATTCAGATAATTGAATATGTTGATCTCTTTAGTGATTGTACAAGGCAGTGTGTCCTATTAATTATGGTTGATATGTCCTCTAGGTTTTTCTTTTTTTCTTTGTTGTTCACATAATTGAATATTATTTAGTGATTGTACAATGCAATGTCTCCTATTAAGATAAGATAATATGTTTGTTTGGGAGTTGTTTAAAGAGGGGATTTTTTTATTTTGTTTTCATTAGTTTTTATCAGTGTTTGGTTATAAATCTTCAATGAAATTTTCAAAAAGTTCAAAAATATTGTTAGATCTTACAAAGTATGGGTGTTGGAAGTTTTCCTGTCACTCGCTCTTATTTTAGAGCTTAAAATCTGTCTAAAAATAAAAAATTCCCCTTTCGGTTTGTTTGTTGTCAAACTTTCAAATAATGTCCGAATTTTTAACTGTGAGATCTCTTCGTTGGTTAAAACGTCTCGTAAGATTGTTTACACCATCAAATTTTGATCTCATGTGGGTCGAATTTGAAAACTCCAACCCTGATTCTGATAAATTTTTATCTTTGATGTCATGTGGATCGAATTTGAAATTTCCAACCCTGGTTTTGATAAACTTTAATCTTTTTGATACTTTATAATATTCATATGAGATAATTACTACAGATATAATACTCGAGTGTTATTTCAGGACACAAAAACAAATCCCGAACATGGATAATCATCGTGGGGATAGTTGGAGGCGTAGCTGTAATTTCATTACGCCTTCGCAGAAAAGACAAGGTATGTCATATGCACTATTTTTTAAGATTTTACAGTGGCGTTTTGTTTACTTGCGAACTTTGCATCTAAATGATTTGTAATCGTCCAACAGTCGACGCTCTAGTCGCAACGGAACTTCGAGGACCGGTAGACTTTGATTTCAAAATCCTAAGAGATGCTACCAATAAATTTGAGACGGCAAATAAAATCGGAGAAGGAGGATTTGGTCAAGTCTACAAGGTGGGTTAATTGAATATCCCTGCCTCGGGTGTCTGCTCTGTCTCTGTCTCTGTCTTTGTCTGTATAATATCGAACATATAAATTCATAACGGCGAAGACCAATTTGATGCAGGGAACGCTGAAGAATGGCAAGGTCATAGCAGTAAAGAAACTATCTTTGGGGCAGTCTGCCCGTTCCATATCTGAGTTTGAGCGTGAAGTGAAGCTCATATCAAATGTTCATCATCGAAACCTCGTACGCTTACTTGGATGCTGCAACAAAAGCCCAGAAAGACTACTGGTTTACGAGTACATGCCAAACAGTAGCCTCGACAGAGTATTATTCGGTTGGCCCCCTCATATTTCCTTCCGGATCTTCGGTTTTCTTTCACAAGAGTTGAAGTTCTGTAGCTGTAGCCTGTAGCTGATATGTATTATATATAGAGGACCACAAATAACTATAAAGCATGTCACAACAGGAGAAGGCAAGCAGCGTTTGAGTTGGGAAACACGTTTCGGCATTATACTGGGCACTGCTCGTGGGCTTGCATATCTGCACGAAGATTTCCATGTACGCATCATTCATCGCGATATCAAATCCAGCAATATATTGCTGGATGAAAGTTTTTGTCCAAAAATAGCAGATTTTGGATTGGCCAGGCTTCTTCCCGAAGATCGGAGTCATCTCAGTACTAGAGTTGCAGGAACCCTGTAAGAAAAATCACTTATACTACCGTTCCGATTATATTTGGATTTATGATATTTGGAGATAGGTTTGAACATTAACGTGGAGTTTTGTTTGGTCAGAGGATATACAGCTCCGGAATATGTTGTTCACGGCCAATTGACTGAGAAAGCGGACACCTACAGTTACGGCGTTGTAGTTCTTGAGATTATTAGCGGAAGGAAAAGCATTGACATGAAGCAACCACCGCATATACAATATCTTCTAGAATGGGTATTTTCTCTAACTGTTCATGTTCTGCATTTCAAAGTGAGTGGATGGATAATGCAACGCAAACGTATTTTTTTAAATAAATAATTAGTTTGATAGAAGTTTTTATTTGAGATAACGGTAGAATATGATTTATGTTTTTTTTTATATATGAGGAGGATGAGACAAGTATACAGTTGAGAATGTAACTAGGAGTAGATAATTCATAGTTGAACTGTTTAACTAAAAAAATATAAAAGAATATGAGGAATAATTATTTTTTCGATATTGTCTTTCATTCCATAAAAACCATTTGGCTTCCCTTCTAGTGATCCAACCCACTGAATCTTCTTACTAGTTTCAGCAATTAATAAAGGCAGCCCTCCCTTCCTCCATGTCCTAGGTGAAAAAAAGCATTAATTAAAGGTAAGGCTGAGGTTGTTGTTTAATGTTATCCATATCTCTTCCTGGTGGACTGAATTGGGTGGACATCCCTCCATGGATAATGCAACAAATGCAAGTGGATGGATAATGCAAAGCAAACTGTTTTTTTTTTAATAAATAATTAGGTTGATATAAGTTTTTATTTGAGTGGTAGACTAAGGTCTATGCTTTTCATCTACAAGGATGAGACAAGTATACAGTTGGAAATGTAAATTGAGAATGTAACTAAGCAGGGATAACTCTTCAGTTCAGCTAAAAAAAATATAAATAATAATTATTTTTCCATATCTTCTTCCATTCCATAAAAACGGTTTGACATGAGATAATGCTTATGCTCGGGATAATACCAAGATTACAAAAAAAAATACTAATCCATAGAATACGACATTAAATGTTATTTCATTGTTTGTCCTTTGGCGGTGATAACAAATTCACGAGGAACCTGAGAGTAGTCTCTGCACACGCGGAGATGTGCCAAGAATACTCAGGGTGAATGTCTCTCAACATGAGCATACGTGCCAAAAGGTTTACAAAGACCTGGAAGTTAGTTGCCCTTAAATTATATTTTTCAATACCATCCCTCAAAAAAAATATAATTTCTTCTCAGGTTGGATCAGATACATTCACAAGCATGATAGTTGATGCAAAATGAGCGCATGATAGTTGATGCAAAATAAGTTGCGCTCAGTGTTGTGGGCGAATTGTGAAAAATTTGAACTGGTGCATGTGCATATGCAGGGGATAGAGCAAAAGGGAACTGTTGCAACATCATAGCCAAGAACACCCTAGATTCGATCATCGATAAATTCATACCACACAGATTCTTGGTCCTAATACAAAAGGAAAAAATGCTATCAGATGTTTCACAGCCTTGGAAACTCCCTCAGAAAACCATTCTCGGTTAAACTCATTAGTATATTTTTTTCATGGTGGACTGCAGCGATTGGAAGTGTAACTTCAGTGCCTTGTAGAAGAGTAAGATGTCCCAGCTTGATCGTTCCGCAAGTCCTTCTCACCATAAATGGTATATGTGGATAAAGCCTCAATACCTACTGAAGAACCATATTTACCTACTGAAGGTACTATGTTTCCATAATTAGTGATCAACTCGGATATGGTTACGATAAAGGTACTTAAATAAATGGTAGTTACATAATAGTCATGATGGGAATATTAACGGGATCAGTACTTGTAATAAAGGTAACATGTGAAGTTACAGTAATCAAAGTAAGACTCATATGGGATGTGATATACAAGGTTTCATAATGCTGAAATAGGGCTAGTCTAAATATCATGATACATGTGTTCATATATCATGGATACAATGTAAATCTTAGTCTAACTAACAAGAAATAAATCATAGTATAAGACTTCATCATTACTCTATGGTGTCTTATATAATCACTTGCTTTGTACATATTATGGAAACAATGATGCTAATTACACTTAATAACGCGTAACCAAACAGATCAATACAAGATATGTGTTATATATTATGCAACTACTATTCTTGATAGTATACTTACATGTAACGAAAACCATTATTACAAGATAAGCATGACTAAGCTATTCCTATTGATTTGGTTGACTCTTAGTAATACTTACACATATTGAGTAGTATGATGCTTATTAAAGCTCTTGTTCAAACCTTATGCTAATACTTCTCCTATATTTATTGATCTATAGAATATGATCTATAGAATATGATGGGATTGGTATTATAGAGTCTATGCCATGTGAGTTTGCAACATATACACTTCTCTTTTACTCATAGTAATTCATACATTAAGAATTTACTGCAACTGACACAATTAGGCATACAGAATACTATTACCATGGACATCAGCACTTTGGATCATCGATTGACTCTACCCTATAATCGCTTTAAATTTCATCAATTAAAGCACAACAATATTAGACGCCACAATAATGTCATGGAATAGATATAAATATAACTGAGTTGATTCTTACTATTTTCAGGTGATTTAGGACCCGGGCAGTTGGAGATTCATTCTTACATATGCTCATCACTTCCTTTTCTCGCTAGCTCCTGCTATTTGGTGCGCATGGAAAGGAGAATGACATCCCACACGAGTAAAATGGTTCTTGTCTCATGTTCGACCATGAAGAAAGTCTTGCATTCATCGATCATATCCTTAAAATACATGTTCAAATGCTGCTTCACTCCATTCTTGTTGGTTTTCATCATCAATCCAAGGAGATCTTTGTCGTAGGGGTTCTCTCTTTTTTCTAGAATCGTGTTTCTTTTAGCGATCAATGATCAATGATTATCTGGCTCAGTACCCTTTGTATTTTTGGGTTTAGCCTTCAACCTTTCAAATTACCTTTGGTGTACAAAAATCTAAAAAGAAATGGACCACTGTTGAGTCTATTGAACACAATATATGGAAAGCTAAAAAAACAGTATTTTCTAGGAAACCTATGGAATCACAAATATACAAGATACAACTTGAACACAATATATGGAAAGCTAAAAAACAGTATTTTCTAGGAAACCTATGGAATCACAAATATACAAGATACAACAAATGGGAAATATATGAAAAAATAATCAGCAACATCAAAATCTGTGACAATGCTTAAGACCCAATGATCAACAACGATGCAACAATCACTATGGGAAGGGAAAAATATGAGTATAAATTTAGAGTCAAAAAAATTTGAAAAATCAGTCACATGCAAACCTCTGGAATCAGAAATATGACGAAAGCATAAACTTGAACTTGAAAAATTAAGAAAAACAGTAACATAAAAAAAAAATCCAAAATCAAAATATTGGAAAATATAAATAGGCATCATTTTGGAATAAAAGACACTGAAAAATCAGCAACATGAAAAGCAAAATGAGTAAAACCGGAAAGACTATTTTTTTCTTTGAAAGGAAAATTCCAAGACATTTGCAGCAATACCATACAGTATGGCTGGTTAACAACAATATTAGGAGAAATACAAATATTCTTATAGCTGGAAACGGTGAGAAAGACAAGATATACTAACTGTTCAGAGCTGCCATCCTGAGAACAACAATAGAGTTCTCTATATATGCCAGAGCCTGAAGTGACCACAGATAAATCGACAATCTTGGTTATGTTTAGCATTCTTGATCCATCTATTCCAAAAGCATCTTGTAGATCGATTATATAAATTTCTTTTCTTTGTCAGCCGATAAAATTTCATATTATGGACCTCTAGTCGCATATGGATCTGGGCATTAATGATCATTAAATGGAACGGAAAGGGAAGACAATAAACCCCCTCAACCAGGCTATCAACAACTCGCTATTATCTTTCTCCGTAAACGTGGTCTTTGAATTTGAAGAAGCCATAACCGATATCTCTCTCTACACAAAAGTTCAAACAAGCGCAGCCTTGCCCACAATTCCAACTTTCTCCTGTATAATGGTGATTTTTCTTTTCCTATGGACAATGCCCTTGCATACTAAAAAATTGGATAATTGACAAGAAAATACAATTGTGATTCAATTATTATTATTGGAGATATAAAAAATTTATTTACGTTATACCTCCCCATGTTAAGCTTGTAAAAGCGCCTCCTCACTAAATTTTGAAGCATCACATTTATTTACTATAAATTTGTTACACATAGATAGGAGGTTTTTATTTTGCAGAAGGAAGATGATCGAGGAATTTTATGATGGGAGAAAACAATAGTGAACACCAACAACCACACATTTATTGCATATTTCCCTCCTCGAGAGGAATCATACGATGCTTGTGTGGATGAGTACATATCTAAATTGGCCCTTGCTCCTTTTGATCGCTCACGTCCTCTCTCAGAATTACACTTCTTGAATTACAAAACGAACAAAGCCAAATCCACCATGGTTTTTAGGTTCCATCTCTTAAGCTCTAGCAATGACATTCGCAGTGAGATTCAGGAATTCTTTCAGTAACTCAGTCTCTTGCATGTTGGAAGCAGATTTTTGGTCCCATTTGTCTAACAGATTTGTTGAAATTCCAGCACCATAGACTGGAAGAAACTAAACCAATAACGTTAGTGCTAAAGTTTACTTACATATTACAAAACTGCAAACTTCAGCAAATAGAAAGCATGCACACATATACAATTAAAACTCAACCAAATATTAGAGAAAGAGATAAATATTCACAACAAATGCTTAGGGTATTCGTGATAGATTCCCTCCAATTTGACTGTCAAGCAACCTTGCAACAAACTTCCTAAGGCCCGTGAACATGTAGAAGGTATCCAACAGTATAAGAATGCACACCGACAGATGAATGGTTGCATGCCAAGATTTGTTTAAAATTCTACCACGCTATCCTTGATTAACCTTGACTGCACAATCGAGGTTGACCCCTCAGGGTCTTTAGTTGTTAAGGTTCAAGGATCAGTGCATTTGTTGTCAAGTCTACTGCTAGAAAATAAAAAGTTGATTTCACAATAAGAGGTGTTATGTTGAAAACTTTAGAAAACCATTTTATTAACCTAAAAAAACATAGCCTAAAAAATTATAATGGATGGGCACGACTATCAAAAATTGATCGAATACATTATTCCCTGCTTATAGGGAATAATAAGTGAGTGGTGAGGTTTAATTTTTGTGA
>LPNX010600923.1:96094-140760 GCA_001517045.1 Pseudotsuga menziesii | reverse complement strand
TATATATATATATATATATATATATATATTCATTCTACACTAGGATTTATTTCTCAACATTTTTATTATGAAAATATCTTTATATAGTTGAATAAGGGTTGGAATTTATTTACAATGTATGTTGGTTGTGGAGCTTGATCTTCGAGATTCAGAGATGTTATTGTTTAGCCATGTTTTTTCTACATCAGGATTTATTTCCCAACGTTTTTATTATGAAAATATCTTTATATAGTTGAATAAGGTTTGGAATTTATCTACAATGTATGTTGGTTGTGGAGCTTGATCTTCAAGATTCAGAGATGTTATTGTTTAGCCATGTTTTTGCCACATTTTTACTGTACACTCATCTAAGCACGGGGGAGTGGGGGGACATCGTCCCTCCGCGGGGATCCAAGGGAGAGCCCATCCCACCAGTCGGCGGGTCTAGAGGTCAACGGGCCCTTGGTGGGGGTTCGTGGCAGCGCCCTCAAGAAACGGGATTCGGGGACGAAGGCCCCAAAAGAAATTTTGGGGGTGTTTGCTGGCCAACAATTTACATACCCATGGTATTGGGTGATCCATGGTATTTTTCCATGGTAATTCCCATATAAAATGAAATCATGAATTTATTTACTTGTAATCTGCGAAAGCACATGAATAATCATGGTCGTAGAAATGAAAACTATTAAAACCGAAACATTAAAATTAAACACTAAATTCAAAAGTGGCACTACAAGTATCACCTCATATCCAGTTATTTGCACTATCTTTGAATGGAAGAAGGAAGGTGGAGGTTGAAAAGCTGAGCTATGTGGTTATCTCAAGGTGATCAAAATACAATTTTTTTCCATAATGTTGCAAATCACATACATGCTCATAATTCTATCTAGGAGATTATGAGTGAAGATGGAACTTATGTTTCAAAGGTTTATAAATTTCCTAATGAGGTTTTTCGTCACTTTCAATAATTATTTTATGATAAACTGACTTCTTATATTATTGACTAGATGAACATTGTAACATTGTACATAAATTTCTCAGAGTTTTTACAGAACAAGAGGGTGACTTAGTTATTTCTATGGCTACTTTGGAGAAAGTTAAGTCTATTCTAACGGGTTTTCCAAATTTGAAGACTCCAGATCGAGATGGTTGGACGATGGAGCTCTTCTAGGATATTGTTAGCATTATGGGAAATGACATCTTAGAGGTAGTGGAGAGTCCAGAACTATTGATAAGGTAAATGGAGATTTGAATTGTACCATTATAGATCTAATTCCAAAATGTTTGAGAATAGTCTCTTTCAATGAATTTAGTCCCATTTCATTTTGTATTCTTGTCTACAATGTGATTTCTAATATATTGGCTTGTAGATTGAATCCTCTGTTATCAAAGTACATATCTAGGGAACATTTGTGTTTCTTTGAGAATAGACAAATCCTAGATTCCATTGGCATGGCTCAAGAGGGTTTCTATTGAATAAAGTTACAAAATAAGAAGGCCCCATTGTTAAAGATGGATATCGTCTAGCCATATGACTGTGTTGAGTGGGGTTTCCTGAGGCTTATTCTTTTACAAATTGGGTTGACTCTGGAGGTCAGAAATTGGTTAATGGATTGTGTGGTATTGAATAATTATGTTGTTTTGGTAAATGGGTCCCGTATCATATTTTTAAGGGGTAATAGAGGGGTTTGGTAGGGATTCCCTCTATCTCCACTTCTTTTCTTCTTGTTCATTGAATGATTAATCATAGTAATTGAAGACAAAAGAGGTATTGGAGCTTTAAAGGGTATCAAAGTCTCATCTTTGGTTCGGATTACACATTTAATTTTTGTGGATGATGTGATCATTTTTAGTGCTAGAATGGTAGAAGAATGGTTGGTTTAGAAATTTGTTCTTGATTCTTTCAGTCAGGCTTCTGGGGTGTTTATTAGTGCTACAAAATATTCCTTCTTGGAACATGGTTTGGATGAGGATGGTTAGTACAAATTGGTCACATATTTCCTTCCAAGGTATATTCCTTAAATAAGGGAAGAAAGTATTTGGGCTATTATTTTAAGCCAAATAACTATCTAAGGTGAATGCAAGCTAATGAGGGTCACTTTTGACACATTAGATGCAATATAAAACTGAAAAATTAGACATACCTCAAATTACTTTTATTTTTTAAGATACTTAAGCAAAATATATTGCTTTGCATAAAAAGATTAAATGTGGTAAATTGAATCACGTTTTCGAATATATAAGTTTTATGTATTAAAAATGTTCAGAAGTATGTCAAGTTTCATTTTTACTAACAATCACTTTTTTATTTTTCAGGCAAATGATAAGGTATATGTTTTTGTGGGTGCATCCTTTGAGGGCCTAAGTTATGGTTTCGGGCTACAAAAATTTGCAGGAATGTAGAGAAACTATATATATATATATATATATATATATATATATATATATTATAATTATTTAAGTGATCATTCCTCGAAAATGGTACGTCTTTTGTGGGTGTTTCCTTTGAAGGTCTTAATGCAAATATCATGAAATGTTTTTTTTTTTTTTAATAGAATGTAGAGGTTAGTGTCTTCTAGTGCAACATACAATTTTTTTTGAAATTCTTGTGAAAAGAAAAGGTTACGAAAGAAACATAAACAAAATGTTTTTTACTTCAGTGATGACACAAGAAAATTAGGAAAAAAATATGCAAAAAACTAATATCCTTTAAAAACATTACATATTTGGAATCAGTATAAAAATTATATATATGTCAAAAATTTCGTTAAATATGGTTGTGTCTATCATGCTATAAAGATTGTTGGATTACAAGTATGTTCGGGAAATGGTGGAAATGCCTAATTAGCTATGGTTTACCATATTCCATAACACAGGGTTGGAAACTCCAAACTAAACACGTAGACCTGTAGATGACACGTGGATGCGTGAGTGTTTTAAGAACAAAGGAATGCTTGTGCCTTATGTTTAAATTTAAATTTGGTTTCCCTCCTTTACTGTCAACAGAAACACCCTAACATTTTTTTTCACAAAAACTATCTAATGTCTCTTGATCACCAAAATGATTTAGCGTTTCTTGGTCACCAAAATTCTTTAGTGTTTCTTGCTCACCAAAACTATTTAGATTTTGTTTTTTAGAAAACACTCTAAAGTTTCTTTGTTTACATAAATCTTTGGCGTTATAGATCACATAATCTATGTGATAAGAAATAGATGAAGATAGGGGGGTGAGAGAGGAAATATGAGAGAGGGGGGGGCTACATGCTAAGTAATGGGTGGAGTTAAGGGGGGTGAGAGATAGAGACATGATACAAGCGAGGGATGGCGAGAAAGGAATGAGGATGGAGGAAATTAAAGGCTTAAACCTGTAATTCCTAAGGCCCTAAGCATCAATGTCATTAGCTCCTAAGAATCTAATCCATTAACACATAATCCCCTACCATTTTAACCCCTTGACACTTAAACCTAACCTTTTATACCTTACCCCACTAACAACCGACCTAACCTTTGATACCTTACCCCACTAACAATTGATACCTAAATCCCTTAATTAACCCCTTATCTCCCATCCATTTAGTCCTTAAGCTTTAACCCCCTAATCCCTTAGCCCATTATAAGCCTTTAACATTATAACACCTAAGCCATTAATGCCTAACCTCTTAAAACGTAACCCCATATCCCTAAATCCCTTTACCCCTGGAGCACATAACCCCTAAACCCCTTAAGTATTATAAGTGTTTACCTCTAATCCTTTAACCATTAGACTCTAATCTCTAGTTTACCCCTTAGAGGTAAAATAATTATTTACCTCCAATCTCCATTTGCAAGTGCACCCTTAATTTTATTATGCACTCTAGATTTTTCTGTGCTCTCTCTTTTTGCATGAGAGCCCTAAGTTTGCTCGAGAGTTATCTGTTGGGATTGATCAATCTTATCTCTTCTTAGGAACTATTGCTTGGGTATGTGCATTAGCCTCTAAGCTCTAGTTTACCCCTTATAAGCCTTTAACAATTTAATCCCTTCACCTCTAATGCCTAACCTAATAAAATCTAACCCCTTAATCTTAGAGCACTAAAACCCTTAACATAAATCCCCTAACCCCTAAATCCCTTAACCACTTTACCTCTAATCCTACAACCCCTAAACAACCTAACCCATAATACTTAATGCCCAAAAACCTAAATCCATAAGGCCCTAATCCCTTAACCTCTAAGCAATTAAAACTTCAACCTATTAGGAATTAAGCCCTAACCTCTTAAACCCTATCCCCCTAACTATTGAGCCTTAAATTCCTTAACCAACGAAGCCCCTAACCCATAGAACCCTATTCCCTAAACATGAATTTATCCCTAATAATCTCTTGACCCCTAAATATTAACCCCTTAACCCTTGTCTTCTTGACCTCTTAACCTTAATAGCCTTAACTCTTAAATCCTTTATCCCATTAACTAACCCCTACCCCCCTAATGCATAATCCCTTAACCCCTAAAATATAATTCCTTAACCATAAAGTACATAACCCCCTATCTTCTTAACTCTATAACCCCTAAACCTTTAAACCTCTTAACCACTTTATTCCTTTATCTCTAAACTCTTAACCATTAGGTCCTAGTTAAATCCTTAACCCTAAAACCCGTAACCCATAATCCCTAAATCCCAAAACCCATAAATCCATAAACCCCTAATTCCATACCGATTAAGTCATTAAGCACTTAATCCACTAGCCTTTAATTATTTAACCCTTTGACACTTATCCCTTAACCTCCTAAATCGTAACACCCTAAACCTATATCCCTTAATCTCTTATCTCATAAATGTTCTAACCCCTAAATGCATTACCTATTAAATAACCACCAATCCCTTAACCCTTATGTCCTTAACCAGTGATCCCTAAGCCCTTAATCTCTTACAAGATCTTAACACTTGAACCTTCACCCTAAACACTTAACCTCTTAAACCAAAATCCCTAACATTTGTGCCCTCAATCCCTTAACCAATAAAGCCCATAACCCCTAAACCCCTTTACCTCTAATAAATTAACACCAAACACCTAAGCCCTAGTTTATCTAAAAACATTCAATCCGTTAATGTCTAAAATCTTAAACTCTAACCCTGTAAACACAGATCCCTAAACCCTTAAGCACAAAATCCCCTAACACTTAAACCCCTTGACCCCTTTACATGTTCCCTTTAATCCTTCAACCAATAACAACTAACCCTAAGTTTACAATGTCACCCCTAAACCACTTAACCCATAAAACCTTATAACTTAAACCCTAAACTGCGAGACACTAATAGCCTAAAACCCTAGCCCTAAATCCCTTAACAACTAAATCCCCCAACTCGTTAAGTCTTATCCTCTTAACTCTAGTTAATCACTTATTATCCCTTAATCCCTAACTCCTAAACTCTTAACTTCTATCCCCTTAATCTCTATCCTTTAAAGATCATAAACCCTAAATAATATAACCCCTTAGTTAACCCCTAAACCCCTGGCCCCTATATCCTTTGATAGATGTAATAAAAAATACGAGAGTGTTTTGATGTAATACAAACACTAGAGAGTTTTGATGTAAGGAAAACCAGTAGAAAGTTTTGTAATTGCAAAATGTTAGAGTTTTTTGATGTAATACAAAACAGTAGAGAATTTTGTAATTACAAAATGCTACAATGTTTTGTAGTTACAAAATGTTAGAGCATTTTGTAGTAGTTACAAAACAATAAAGAGTTTTTGTTTCCTATCCCGGGTGTAAATTGACATGGCATGGTTGGGAACAAACATTCCTAGTTCAAAGAAACACTCATGCATTTTTTTTTACTCAACTCTCACGAGTTTCATAAAAGAAGGATTGCATCTGAAAGGTCCCCCAGCTTCGTGTGAGGACCCTCTAGTCAGTGATTAGTTTTGTCTCTTAAAAAGGTTTGGTGCTCATATAAATCATTGGTGTATGAGGTGTCTTTCTATGGGTGGTCAACTTATATTAGTTAAATCGGTATAAAAGAACTTGTCATTTTATTGGCTTTCTTTATGTAAGATTCCCAAATCAATATTACATGATATTCATTGTAGAGTATTTGATTTCCTTTGGTTTAGCTCCAGGAACAAATCTAAGTTTTGTTTAGTTTGTTGGGACACTTTGGCTAAGACAAAAGAGCTAGGGATTGGGAGGTCAAAAACATATTTTTGTTAGAAAACACACTTTTGGCCAAGTTCCTGTGGAGAGATCTATTAATTGATAGTCTTCAGAACTCAGTGATCATGGAAAAATATTTCAAGAATATATCAATTGTTCAGTTGATTAGGTTAGAAAAGAAACATATCAAAAAGGTTTCAAATATTTGGAGATGCCTTGTATCTTCCTTTTCCATTCTTGGTGAGTGTTTATCTTTGGTTCTTGGAAATGGGGGCTCTATTTGGGTTGGAATGGATCCCATTGTGGGAGGGTCAAATAATCATAGACCTTCCCATGGGAAATAGGTTGGTGGACTCTGAACACCTGCGATTGGTTGGTGATCTTAGTGAGGAATGGTCTCATTACATTTTGGGCTTACATAGAGGGGGTGTATGGTTGCCGGACTAGGAGGAATCATTTTCTTGGTCTTGGAATGTTGAAACTGGTGATATTGTTTCCATATCTACTTATAAAGTGCTTCTTGAGGGAGAAACCATTGAGAATAAGTGGTGGTATAAGGAGGTTTGGAATTAGTTTGCTCCATTAAAGATTAGATGATTTTTTGGGATGATTCTTAGTAACTAGATTTTAACATGGGGAAACTATGTAAAACTTGGAGGGGTTGGTCCTAACATTTGTTTACTATGAAAAGGTGGTGCTAAGTCAGTGAAACATATTTTCATTTCATGTGCCTTCACACACAAGGTGTGTTTTTGACTTAAGGGTTGTTTAAACCATTATTGTGATTGCACATGTAGCTCCTTGGATGTCTGTTTGAGTGATTGGATGCTTAATAACTCTGATTGGCATGGAATTTCCACATTTGTATGTTGGGAAATATTGAATGCATGTAAAATATTACATTTTGATGGGGAAATTTTGATTTCTCATTTGGTATTTATAGAATCGTTCCTTCCTTTTCTAAGGTCCATAAATATTTGGCACAGGATCCTCCAAAATCCTTTAGGAGATGCCTTCCTCTGTCACTTTCCATGGATAGATGGGGAGGATTATTCAATGGGTTTTTTCAATTAGATGGGACTTTGGGAGGGGCAAGGGAATTTTTGTGATTGGATAATACTTACTTCTATAAAATAGGGATGGAAGAAATAATTGCACCGAGTTATTAAATCTATGGATTTTACTCTAGTTTTCTATAATAAAGAACATAATGTCTATTCAAGTGGCTAGCGACTCAAAAGCTTATATTGATTGGACTTCTCACGAATGTAGACTACATGTGGTCGTATTAAATCCATGGATGAAGAAAGTCAAGGAATTATTTCCTACCTTTGAATCCATATCCTTCCATCACATCTATTGAGAATTCAATCAAGAGGTATATGCACAATCTAAATCATCCTTAAATGCTATGGAGGGTCATATTATCTTTATATTGTTACATGATGGTGATATTCAAATATACCAACTGTGAGTTGGGGGCCTCTCTTGAGTTCTCCGAGACTTTTCATGCTATAAATATTCATTTTTTATGTTTTAAGAGGTTTATGATTTGGCCTACTATATATTTCTACTCTGTTAGATCACTTTTCCTTGTTGATTAGTTCATGGATATTTACAAGTTTTGGTCATCAGACATAGTCAATTTTTTATAATTATAGTTGTGGAAGTTCAATTAGCTCGTTGAACCCATATTACATTCTCAACTTGTTTTCGACTTCTAATTTTTGTTTTGTGGATTCCCAAGTATTTTGGGAAATGATATGAGTCATACCTTTTTTTGTTATGGAAAACAATCGCAACCCACATAGAACTGAAAAATAAATATTTTTATTTAATTAAGAAAAACATTATGCTAAAAGTTATTGTAAAGTTTTTATGACCAACTTGGTCAAGGATGACTGTAATTGAATATTTTATTTATTTAAATAATTAAATGAAAAGAAACTTATCCAAAGGAGACTATTGAAGAGTGTTCACTGGCCCACCAGGAGGAATGAGCAGTTGTAGAAGGATAAATGATAAGTGGCATCACTAGTATTTCACTTTCTAGCTGTTGCAGGAAGAAAAATCCATAAAATTGTGGTGATGTTCCCTCAGAGGAGGAACAGAGCAGGTGGCTCATTTAATTACAAAATTGACCCAAAGACCAAGGCAATATTATAAATACCATCAAATTAAGAAGGAGGTTCATTAAATTCTATTCCCAGTGATTAGACCCTTGGGAATTGTTGCCAACTGCAAAGTCAGGCACACAAGAGGAATTCGATGAGGGGATAGCTAAAGTTAAATTTCTAAGAGTATAGTCTACCAGTGAGTTTGCTAAGTTGCAAAGATTTTACTATGTGGTCTATTGCATAGCCTCTTCGTCCTGGTGGTTCAGTGAATGGGATTGGGGGTCCTAAAGAAAGTGATCATGTCTTCTTTTAGGAGATGGTTGGGAGGAACATTCTTCTTTCGGTGGTTGTCCCCCTTCTACAATTATCCAAGTACTAAATTGTTTTTGTTTATTATTTGTGATTTTATTCTATTATATGCAAAATTACTTTATATTTTATTTGCAGGTTTAGGAATGTTAAGGATTGTTCTGAACTAAGTAATCATTATTGAATAGGACATGAAGAACTTATTTTCTAAGTATTATTATAAATAATGCTAAAGTTTTCTCTTCCATAAAGATAAATGACAATTTGTAGATTATCTTAGAATTTCTTTGTTCATATTTACAAATAATATCACAACCAATTTATACCATTGTTCTTCTTAAAAGTATCTATCTTTAGAAGATAGGTTTGTTGTAAGATAATACAATATTCTCATGCCTAAAATCATAAGTTCTCTATCTATTATTTAAATTTAGGGATAGAGTTACAACAAAAGGGTTCCTACTTTGCATGAACCTTTACTAAGGGTCTATTATAAAGACTAACATTCTTATGTCAACTGAAAGGCTTAAAGTTTTACAGAAGTGAACTAGGGTTAATAAACACTTAAGAATAACTTACCTAGAAATAAAAATAAAAACCCCACATGATATATTTAAATGTCGTATATATATATATATATATAGTAGGAGAATACCTAGATTCTAAACTTCAAATTTATAAAAAGAAAACAAATATTTATAACCCGGAGACATACGGTTGATAAGAACAAAAAATAAATCTTGCTAGTATTCACTAACTATGGCCTAAAGGCCTTTTTCTATAAACAGTGATAGTCGACAACTACATAAATTTTCCAATATTTAAGTTAGGTTTTTTCCTTTACAAATATTTTAAGAACAAAAAATAAGTAAACTAAAACCTCGCCAAAGTTCACAATATATACATTTATATATACAACAAGTTAATATTATTTAACTTATACAGGTCGTGAGATTAAAGCCTACTAAGGCTATTCTATCAACCAAATTCCAAACCTACAACATTATCAATAATTACCAAGTAAACCATAGCTCAGAAACCAATCAAAATTAACAATATAAGAACGCGTGTGGCCTTACGACCTTAATCTAAAAAAAAGGAACTAAGCTACAGTAGAAAATTTTGAAAGGCCCAAATGATTTATTAAGTCAATATTGACAACTGTCGGGACCAGATCCGTAGGTCGCAGGCCGTGGGTTTTCCATAGCCGACATAAAGACTTATAAAACAATTTTGAAATAAATAATAACAGAAGGCAATGATGGATTTCAATAACATGTTTTAGAGTAAGCATTTATACATCTACAGAATCCATTCTAACAAACTTAATATTACATTGGCCTCACATCCCCAATTATTTTCAAGATTTATGCATAAAACACAATGCCATAGAGGTATTAAAAAATGACACATTATATCCAAAGTTTAAGTAAATTTTATTAACAGTCAAAGAGGAGTAAGTCACAAGTCTAAACCCCAGTGAAGCCGTTCTTTCCATCCTTAAAAAATTTGGTATACAAAACTCTATGAAGAGATCACATTCATAAATAAACTAAAACTATTACAAAACAATTGTCTTCAGACTCCACGGTTGAAGGGAGCATAATTATAAAGGATAACTAGAAAATGTCGTAGGACGAAACCACTAGAGGGTTACCATTTTGTTGTTCAACCAAAAGAAAATACAGGTAAGATGCCAATCCATGAAAACACAGAGCCACAGAGCCATGGAGTCATAGAGCTTCAGGCTACAATGAGTAAGGAGTGTGTGTACATGCCTTAATGTAGCAATGACCCTTTTCTTCATGGAGACTGACCCTTACCCTTTGCAACAAACCCAATCGAAAACTCCTACAAAAGAAAGCACACTGAGGTTAAATTTCAGTTTAAAAATTATGCTAAAAGTAATTTAGAACATTATGAAAAAAAAATAAGAAATTACCCTTTTATCTTCGTGAAAGATGTGATAATGATCATGAAGGTCTCGCAGACAAGGAGAGAACTCATGGGTTGGCCAAAAGATCCAACTAATGGTAAACAAAACAATATGCAGAAGCAAGTAAAAATATGTCGCAGACCAGAGAAGGCTAGGGCCGAGATCCTGCAGGATGAAAACCTCACCACCTTCNAGATCCAACTAATGGTAAACAAAACAATATGCAGAAGCAAGTAAAAATATGTCGCAGACCAGAGAAGGCTAGGGCCGAGATCCTGCAGGATGAAAACCTCACCCCCTTCGCCACTAACCTGCCATTGTAGAGCTTCATCAAGAACCTGTGAAACCAATGCCAAGAGCCGGAGGTTCTCACACAGTGCAAAAACAATACATCACGAAAGCAAAAGTTGAGACGAGTTAAACCCTTAGGGTTTATGATGTGACACTTTTGCTCTCCAGCTGGAAGACGTAAGGCCATCACATGGCCTTTATTAAATTCCACAGTGTTTGTTTTGCAAAACTCAAAACTATAGTTTAACTCTCATTTATCACCTTTTTGTCATCACCTTGTATGCCTTTACATTTGTCTTCGTTATGCTTGTTGTAACTTATGGTTAGGCAGGTGCATAGATTTTTCTTAGCGATAGTTGTTACAATGTATATCTAGTGTCCCTCTTGTATGCTTTAGCTTAGAACCCTTGGAGATGGCCCTTAGTAAGGCAAGAACCCCTCCTAAGAACACCTGCATGGAATAAATGGTTTATGCATAAGCTACTAAGCTAAGTAAGACCATAAACCCATCCTCCTAATCATCATTATTATGGTTAAAAAATAATTAGAACATAACCAACAACTACACCAACTGTAAATGACGTGAAGTAAACGTGACGATCTTCCATGATTTTGACGACAAGTAATAATAATTCATTATAACTGTAAGTCACATTATAAAGTTGTCATACTGAGGTCATTATGTTAATGGAAAAAGTACTAAGCGCAAGTCAAAGACTAGTATGCATTGTTTCATTTATGTATTTATAGTTAGACCTTCATTTAAAAAAAAAATCTATGAAATTTCGAGATGTTACAACAATTTATTATTTTTGGTCAACTTCTTGCCTAGTGGCATTGGGACTATATATTACATTTTTGTTCTAGCTTGTTTGGAACTTTCAGATGTGCTTTAGTAGGGTTTACATATCTAGATCTATGTTTACTTCTAATGGTTGTGGAAGACATTGGCTATCTATACTTTATTAAGGAACTATTCTCCTTCAGTTGTTTACATATGTTCAATGGCCCTACATGTATTGACTAGTGATGCTTTTTTTTTAACAAAAACTATAAAAGGTTTTAATAAAACAAGCTGTGCATAGCCATTCAGTACAGATAAGATAGCATAACAGAGTGTTCATGTAGTTCAAAATTTCCGCACAAGAAGCTTATCCGAGGAGTTTTCCAAAAAACTATACATAGAGTATTTTCAAAACAACTAGTGCCTCGGGTAGTGTATATCCTTATAAACTGATTACAAAGCAAAAGACAGTAAAAAATTTAACCATAATTAAAATAAAACTAATTAAGGATTGCCTCTGAATTTCCTGGGCTGAACTACGGACTCTTCCTCCATTGGGTGCTCAGCCGCTGCAGTGGTTTCGTTCACCTTGCTTCCCTGGTTCATGTTGATCAGACACTGGAGATCTTCCTGGATCCTATCAACTTTGCCCATTATCTCCCTGAGGTTGATCTCATTGTCATCGATCCTTGCATTGTGATTGCTGATTTGTAGAGAGGTGTAGCTCACCGTTTCCCCCATGCTCTTAACCTCCTGCGCAATTTATTTGTTATCCATTATGCCAATCGCTATCATCTTGTAAAGACACCTAAGGTTCTTTTTCACGTCCATGATTCCTGCATTATCGCTTTCCTGAGACATTCTTCCTGTTCATGGAGAGATATCTATATGAGCAAAATTACAGTGCAAGGCACGAACAGAGCCTGCTAGAACACAAGCCTGGTTCTCGGCCGAGAGGCCACTTAGGATGTAACTGAGCACTTTGAGCTCCTGCTGCAGGGAGGAACCTTCTTTACTTTGCCTCTCTTTGTAGAATAAGGTGCCCACGACACCTTCCTTCCACCCTGTACAATGACAACCCAAGACCGTGCTTCTCTCCAAGTTGACAGAATGCGCTTCATGTGTAATAATTGAACTAGAGCCAGGGTTTGAATACCACAACGAGGAACCGGAGAGGGAGCTACAGGAGCAAGCGGAGAAGGCTGCGAGGGCAAGCCATTCCTTCACAAAGGATCAGGTGAGAGGGAGAGAATCCCATGGGATATCCTGCAACCACCCTTCTCCAATGCATGCAATTACATTCAGAAGAAATCGCTCCGGAGGGACCTCATGATAAACAGAGCCGAGAGAAGGAGTAAAATGAGCTTGCATGCTGCTGCAGGGAGAAGAAATACCACGATGGTTGAAAAGACTTGGAGCATGCGAGGAGGAGGGGCATTTAACCCATGACCATTGAGCCATTAAGCCTACAATATCCAAGAGAGGAAGTGGGCAGAGTTTAAACCACGCAGCGGGGGAAAGAGAGAAGGCAGGACAACGAAATAAATGGAAGGAACCATTGGGAAGCAGCATGGAATGGAGGCTAGTTGTTGGGAGATGACACAAGGCGCTGGGAGAAGGGAAGTGTGGAGGGATAAGGGTAAGGGGAAATGGATGGAAGAGGGGTTGAAGAGTGAGGGGAAAGGAGGGATAAGGGGAGGGGGATATGGAAGGGGGAGGGGTGGAGAGATAAGGTGGTAGATGAGGGGGGCCCTTAGAACTTCTTTTGGAGAGAGGGGAAGTTAGAATTAGAAATGAGATGAGCCTCATAACTTGTAAACGAAAGGGAAGCTTCCGACGAAACATTAAGGAATGAATTTGAAGATAGGAGTGTTTCCGTTCTGGCTGTAATGGCCTTGTGGAAGGGACGCCCCCACGTTAGCCAAAGCGTCTACTGCAGAATTATTGTGGTGAAGGATGTGGAATGTCTCATAGGATTTAGAGATGAGAGGATTGGCTTTGTCAAATAGGCGATGAAAATTGACCGATCCAGAGGGGTATCCGTTGATCAGTTTGAAGATGACATGTCAAGAGTCTCCGAATATCATTACCTTACGAATATTTTTAGTGTTTAAGAGATGTAGGCCCTATATAAGTGCCAGCCACTCAGCCTCGTTATTTTTTCTAGTTCCTAGTCCCCAAGCGAAGGTTTGTTCAACATGTCCTCTGGGATCCAGGAGGATTCCCCCCCGCACCTGCTAGCCCTAGGTTGCCTTTCGAGGCGCCATCAAAGAAGAAGGCAAATGAGTTCTTCTCCCTAAGCCAAGATTTAAATTCATTGCTGGATAGTCGTATCTCCCACGGAAAGGATCTTCAAGATTGGGCTGCACTATATTTGAAGCTTTTGAACTGAAGGGAGCTCGTCTCTTTTAGGAAAATTTTGCACCAAGAAGAATAAGGTTCAGGAATGGACTCCTGTGAGGGGAAGCTGATGTTATTCGAGGAAAAATTTTCAACTATCATTCCTATTGCTTTAGAGGCTATACGGGTCGGGACAACTTTTTGCTCCTTGAAGATGGATTTATTCCTAGCGAGCCATAGTTGCCGGCAAAGGTTCTTAGGGATAGAGGCCCAGAGGCGACTCAAAACTGGTTTCTTGCTTAAGGAGCCGAGATAATGATTGGACCAGTCCTTAATGAGTTGTGCTATGGAACCTGGGAGTTTTAGATCAAGACCCAGGGGGATAATGATCTTCCAGACTAAGAGGGAGATTTTGCATTGAAGGAAAATATGGCTAGTAGTTTCTTCGTCTAAGTTGAATAGGGAACATCTAGAGGGACCAATTATGCCTCTTTTCCTTAGATTTTTAGCTGTTAAGAGCTTATTATGCATAAGGATCCATGTAAAACTGTTTACCTTGGGAATTCTATCAGGATGCCACACCTTCTTCCATAGTCTATCCGTTGCAATTGGTTCCATAGTTATTTTTTAATATCCTTCTTTAACAGTATACTGTCCTGATTTTCCCCATCCAATGCGATCCTTTGCTGCAACTCACGTTGGGGACAAGCCATGAAGAGAGGAGAAAAGGGGTGTTGCTGCATTAGCCAGGTGAGCTGGAGGAAATAACTCCTTCCAGCCGATCCACTGTCCCTTCATGTCCCACTAAGAGAGGTCAAAAAGGGTGATGATCCCCTGCTCGCACGCCCATTCAGCTAGAGGAGCTAGTCCTGGGAGCGAGGAGCGAGGAGGCTGCCCTAAATTTTTTCTCTTCCAGACATTGATCATTTTCCCATTCCCTAGAATCCAGTAGCAATCTGCTCGAATTGTGTTAAGATATGCTTTGCATAACTTCCAGAGAGTAGTTCCTTTACCTGTCCAAGCACTATCCAACATTTTTGACCTTGGCCTTCTGATATATTTTTTCCTGATGACTTCCTTCCACCATTCCTTCCTTCCTGTAACCAGTCTCCATATCATTTTATCTCCCATGTCTTTACTCATTTGTTTTGGGTCCCTGATGCCTAGACCGCCTTGATTTTTTGCTCTTTTAACCG
Organism: Pseudotsuga menziesii; assembly: GCA_001517045.1. Lineage (NCBI taxonomy): Eukaryota > Viridiplantae > Streptophyta > Pinopsida > Pinales > Pinaceae > Pseudotsuga > Pseudotsuga menziesii. The sequence goes on along the minus strand of LPNX010600923.1, from coordinate 125,674 downwards.
TGTCCCACTTTACAAGATGGAACTTCTTTGTCTGGACTTTTCCTCCCTGCCATAGGAATTTTCTGATTTCCTTGCAGATGCTGTTAATGAAATTTTTAGGGGCAAGGACCATTGAGCTAGTATAAATAGGATAAGATGAGAGGATGGACTGGATAAGAACCATCTTCCTTGCAAGATTTATCCATTTTGATCCCATAGATTGAATCTTGGCTTTGATTTTTTGAATAATCGGGGTCCACATGGAGGAGACCAAGAATTTTTTGACAATGGGGATGCCTAGATAGGTAAAATGAGTCCAGTTAGGATTGGATTTAATTTGTAGGATTTGAGAAATGCTACGTAGAGTTGTTATATTGTAGTTCCACCCATTTAGTTGGCATTTATTCAAGTTTGCTGAGCTTCCAGAGGATCGGAGAAAAAGTTCAAGGGGGCTAAGAAAGTTTCTAGCAATTTGAGTGGAAGCTATCCCAAGAAAGATTGTGTCATCGACAAACAAAGCATGGTTGATGGGGAGGAATCCATTCCTAAAGGAAAGACCCGGGAGAGATCCTTTAGATTGGAGTCTGAGCAGTCTTTTGCTAAGGGAGTCAGCGATCAGAATATAAAGGAATGGGGAAAGCGGGCATCCTTGCCTTATACCGCGAGAGGCTTTAAAAAACTCTGAGGGTCTACCATTGATGAGAGGGGCTATCCAAGGAGAATTTATGCAGGCTTGAACTTGATTGATAAAAACAGGTGGGAAGCCAAACTTCTTTAGGACCAAAAGGATAAAGGAATGCCTCAGTCTATCAAAGGCATTGGCCAGATCCAATTTAATGGCCATTCTAGGTTCACCCCTTTTGGAACTGGAGTGGATCGCCTCCTGAACCATTAGAATGTTGTCACTGATTTTCCTACCCAAGATGAAACCACCTTGATTTGGGGAGATTAGGGAAGGAATGATTTGTTTAAGTCTCAAGGATAGAACTTTTGAGAAGATTTTGTAGGATGCGTTACAGAGGGAGATGGGTCGGAATTTTTTGATGGAAGTGGGATTAGGATCCTTAGGGATCAAGGCCAGAAAGGTGGAATTGGTGGGTCCTCCCATATTACCTTTTTCCATCCAAGAGATGAGGCGCATCAGGTCTTTCTTAATAAGAGGCCAGAAGGTTCTATAGAAGAAAATAGGGAAGCCATTCGGGCCTGGGGCCTTATCCGGATGGAGGCTCCAAATAGCTTTTTTGACTTCTCCTTCCGAAATGGGGGATTCGAGCCTGAGTATTTCCTTAGGGCTGATGAGGGAGGGAATATCAAACACCATTTCTTCCATGAAGCATTGGGGGACTTGCTCCTCATCATTATACAAATGTTCAAAGAAATTCCTTACCTCTATAGTGATAGCCACTTGCCCTTGGATGACTGAGCCTTCCTCTGTTTTGAGTTCTCTGATAGTGTTCCATCATTGTCTGTCCCTACATTGATTTTGAAAGAATTTCGTATTCTGATCTCCCCCTTTAAGCCATAAAATGCGTGAATGAAGCCTCCATCCCTCCTCCTCTTGTCTTAAGATTTTTTGCAGGTCTGTTTCTAGTTCTATTTCCTTAATGAGGTGCTCCTTGGTAATCACACTTACTTCCATTTCCGCTTGAAGGATTTCCATGTCCTTAACGATTTTTTCTTTTTGCTTTGAGGGTTCTTGGTAGTGGTTTTTTGCCCAAGATTTGAGAGCTGCTTTGACCCTTTTTAACTTCTGCTCTTAGGAGAAAGCTGGAGAGCCTGGGATGAAGCATCACCAAGCACTAGAGGTGATATCTTCAACCCCTTTAGCCTCAATCCAAATCTGATTGAACCTGAAGGGGAGGGGCCCCAAATTTTCCACCGGGGGGAAGAAAATGCATATAGGCTTATGATCCGAGACAACTGAGCACAAAATTTTGGTTTCCGGATAAGAATTAAGGAGATGAGTACTAACCAGAAAGCGATCCAATTTGGCAGCAATATGGCTAGGTCCAATTCTTTTATTGCTCCATGTGAAGATGCCATTTTTTGGTTTGATATCTGTGAGGCCCCACTGAGAAACGAGATCTTCCAGCCTTTCCCCATATGGGTCCCTAACCTTTGTTCCGCCTCTACGCTCATCTGCTGATATAGTAACATTGAAACCCCCTGCAATAAAACAGGGTAAAAGCAATTTACCCTCACATTGTTCCTCTAGCGAGGTCCAAAAGCTATATTTTTGCACATTCATGGTTGGGCCATATAAATTCCCAATCCAGAACTTTTCTTTGTTTTCTCTGTTTTCTAGCTTTATGAGAAGCTAGTTTCTGTTTTCGATGGCAGAGATCATTCCAAACTTATCTGAATCCCACCAACATAGAAGACCTCCAGAGGCTCCATTTGCATTAGTGGCTAGACCTGACCCTTTTGGCCAAAATCTTTTAATGATTGCAATGCTGTCTCCAGCTGATTTTTTTGTCTCCTGGATGAGAAGAATTGAGGTAGATTCCATTGATTTAAATCTCTTGATAACTTCTAACTTCTGTGTGCCTCCCAAGCCTCTACAATTCCAGGAGACCACTTTCATTACTTTTTGAGTTGTCTAAGGGCCTTGTCCTTCTCCTTTTTTTCCTCTTCAGCACTGAGTAAATATTTACTTGCTTGCTAAGTTTTGATTAGAAAGTATAAATTAGACTGCTTTCCTGCTGCCTTTTCCCTTGCTGCCTCCTGTTCTCTAATGGCTTTGTTGGACTTTATTCCTTTTCTGGAGAGCAGTTCTTGTTCTTCTACAGAAGTATGTTGTTTCTTTCGAGCTTGATTTTTCCCTTGATCTTGTGACAAATCCTTCAAAGTTTACTGCAGCTTCTTTCCTTTCTTTAGATTGCACGATACCCTCTTCCTGAACTTCCTTTTCCTGATGCTGTGGGACTATTGCCGGTGGTTCATTGTCCTACTATTGAACCACTTCAGGATTTGCCTCTTGGTTTTCTACTTCTTGTGTCTCGACTTCCAGGACCTCGAACCGGTTTCCGGGGGCACTCTTTGACGAGGTGAGCTGCTGCTTAAGGGGCTTAGTTGTCTTCTTCCCGCTTGCAACATTCCATCCCTCATCTGATGAGCTGTCCGTGATGGGTTTCTCAGGTTTTTTCGGACATGATTTAGTAAAATGACCATACTCATGACAGTATTTACATTTGAAGGGGATTTGCTCATAATCTACTGTTTGCAAGTGATTCCACCCGTCAATGGAGAGAATAATGGACTCCGGTAGACCTTTCTCAAGATCTACCTCAACACAAATTCGGGCACAAGAGAACATTGGGGCTTTTGGTTCAGATTTGTCTATGTATTTCCCTAAAGTATTCCCTATTGCGTGAAAGTCCTCATCGTTCCAGCAATGAAGGGGAAGATGGGGGAGCTTAACCCAGACAGGAACTGCTTTTGGGACATCCTTTTTTGGGTTGAATGACAGATCCCATTTATTCAGATACATGCCTCTTGGGCCCCTGAAGTAAGGCCCATTCCTTAAGATCAGGTCGTGATCCTCCTTCCTTTCAAAAATGAAAGCAAAGTATCCTTTTCCACAAAATATCTGTTGAACTTCCCCTTGAATTAGGGTTCTCCAATTTTTGTTTAGCCAGACCTCCACTGATCACGGGGATGGCCAGAGTCTAGTGAACAGGCTAATGAGTCCTTTCTCAGAAAGAGTAACTTCTTTCCGCTTTGAAGCAGCAGAGCAGAGTTTAACTTCTGGGACGTCGGTGCGCTTGACAAAGCGGGAAGAAGGGGGTGCAATAGCTTGAGCGGGGGGAAGAGAGGCCACTATGTCTTGGAAACGGTCCTCAACGGACACGGGATCAGGAGGATCCATGGATGCAGGGCCACCGGCCTACGACGGAAACCCTCAGCATGTTTAGGGTTCGGCAGTCTCACCTGATCGCAGTCGCTCTCGTCACAAAACCTAAAAAAAGTTCTGAGACCTTGACTAGTGATGTTATTGCGCGCACTGTGCTTCAATTTCTTAGTCTTATACTATGAATCTCTTATCAGTATGTTGGACTATCTTTACATATACTTAATGCAAATATAGTTTCTTTTCTTTTGGAAAAGGTCATCAATAGTTTGAAATTATTACCCTACTAAGGTACAAATATAATTTCTTTTCATTTGAAAAAGTTCACAAATGTTTGAAATTAATATTTTGGCAACATCAACCTTAAAATAAACTTTCAAATAAAAGAAATGTATTACTAACTTACCTTTTGTTTTTAAACTTAAAAATTTAGGTTTTTTGAAACTATGATTTAATTAGAAGGAAATTACACAACACCTTGAAAGACATTTAAAACTAAAAGAAAAGCATTACTAATATCAATTTTGTGCTTTATAACTTAAAATCATAAATTTTGAAACGATGATATAATTGGGAGAAAAAGAAAGGCATTAGTAAAATCACCTTTGTGCTTTTTAAATTAAAATTATAATTTTTTAAATGATGATGTTATTATTTATGACCAAACTTTGTTACGCTTTCGAGATAATCGGACTTAATCGTGTGACTTAAGATTAAGATATTTTAAGTAATGGTGTAGATGTTTTTATTTTATGTTTTTTAAAGTAATATTTTATGTTAATTTGAATTAAATTATTTTAATAGAGTAGATTAATAGATATTTTTGGTTTTTTTAAAGTATTTATTTAAGTTTTTTTTAAATTGTAAATATAAGTTTTTAGGATTGGATAATTTCAGTGTAAGATTTTTTTTTATATTTTGTTAGTAAGATAGACGATCCTTCATTTCATATATAAAAGGAGAGTTACATATATGGGTTCACTGCAGAAGTACGGAGTTAAGCCATGGCTATGGAACCACTTGAAAAAGGTGTGCAAAATGGTCTATAACAAGTATTTAAACATAATTACTCTTGCCCATCCATTGAAGGTTGACAACACAATACACCTTAAGAAGTTAACATAAGAGAAGGAGAGATTTGTGGAGAGCATGAATGTAATGTCCCCAAAAATCGAAAAAAAAATTATAGGCTAGTAAAAACTACCTAGACGTAACATTATTCACTTAGAGAACTCTATCGTACACTTTAGGTACCTCTATTTATTCGTAAGTTATTCTTACTATCTGTCTTTTACTTTCAGTCCTTATTTTTTTATGTACTTTACTTATGATGTTGTACTGCTGTTTACGACTTAGTGTTATGTTTATACTTTTGTCGCTTATGTGTTGCCACTGGATTTATATGCTTCGTCCTTTCTGCATTGTCGCACTTGTTAATTATAGAGTCCTAACTTATCTTTTGTTTGTGGAAACAAATGTGGAGGAGTGGCGGGACTCGTTCTCCCATTACGGTTTGAGAGGTAATGGTGTTTACTGGTTTGCAGGCTTACTTAGTTCTTTAAACCAAGGCACCTATTCTATTTTACATGCAGTTCATGCTTGCGACAGAAACTTGTTTAAAGAGTATGGAAATCCTTGATCTTGAAGAACATACTACTGGTTGACTTTGGTTCCTTTACCGGCTCTGAATCATAACAAGTATAATTACTATTCTCGTCGATTTAGCTATTACTACTAAAGTTCTTTTTCAGTACTTATGCTTCCTTGTGGTCTTGTAACTCTTCATTTTACATCATGGTATTAATTACGCTTATGTTTAGTTTATTAAAAACTATTAATCATATCTTGTTTTTTTTTCTATATGTGCAGGTTATTATCTCGGACTAGGTTCCGATCTTGATTTTTCTTACGAGGGTTAAATGTAAAACATGGCATATTACATATGCCATGTTCACTAAGCATAGGCTTAGGGCTTAATTGTATTGCATTTAGTTAATGTTTTAACCTAAGGTTCATATGTTAATATGCCTTAACCCTATTTTGTATTGTAATATATTAGCATATAAGCCTTATGGTTGACTTAAGGCCAACGCAGACCATACATGGACTATACGATTAAGCCTTGTCATTGCAATACATTATGCCTTGTTATAACAAATACATTGTAATGTTTTACCTTGTTTTATGACAAGGGTGGCGAATATATATATAAGATGGAACCATATATTAGCAGGGATTAAGCCTTTGGATGGGAAATGGAGGCCACAAATTGTGCAACGAAGCTTGACTATGGAGAATGGGTTTTGTATTTCGTTAATGGACTCCAGCTGGTGCATTTAATGTCTTTGGAAATTGTGGCAGCCCCAAGCTTAGGGCTTGGCATATGATGGTTTTGTCATTTGCAACGTTTGAGTTGGGGTTTGGTCTTGATCATCTGCACAGGGGGAAATGGAGGCAACCTACATAGTCATGAAGCTAAGAACCTAGTTGGTTTATCAGTAATTCTTTGGTTTTACATTGATATACTTGATCGTTGTCATGCTTCTCATCCAGAGCGTATTCGATTTTGGTTGCAAGTGATAGGGTAGCGAAAGAGGCGTGGCTCCATACTTTGCTCTCGACTCCGAAATGTTTGCATAGTGGCCATGATAAGCCTGTGAGCAAGTCTACACTTTCTACCTCTCGGCCCTTTTGGGCAGACTATGTTTGGATTTGTTGCTTGGGAGGGGTTTTATACTGTGGGTTTTAATTTCACCTTCGGGCTTAAGATACAGACTTGGGTTTTATTATTTTGTTAAGGCGTTAAGTCATGAAGTAGTTCGCAAGACATTCGGCTCTGTGTAAATAAGTTTGGGTATGTAAAATGTTATTTTGATTTCGGGCCTTTTAGCCACATGATGCACCATTGCTTGCAATGGTGCATTAGCCCATTGTCATGCCTATGTAACTTGGTTTTTGGTCTTTAAATGACGGTTGTGTAGAGAATTTGATGCTCATTGTATAAATGGATATATATAATGTTTGTAAATGATGATCATGGTTATTAATCCATACTGTGTATAAGATAATTTTGTTCTGTGTTTGTTTGTTTGTGTTGAGGCCTGGAAATTCGCAGGTGACAACAGCAAGGGATTCTCCCCAGTCAACGTTCCCAATTAGCCCGTGACTGTTTGGTGTAGGGAATCCGTCCGGTTTGCGGTCCGGCTACCGTAGGTCAAGTAACAAAATAAAAGGGTTTACCGGTTGCGGCCTGATCCACCGTATATATTTTTGTATTTTTTGACTTAAAGTATGATATGCACGTGACTACCTAACATGCAAATTGATTAAGAATGCAAGGAACGTTCACAATGTGATGCGCAGGTTCTTACCTCTCGTCTTAACTTCCCCACATCTAAATCACACACCATTAGAAAATAAATACTAACTAGGCTATCTTTAGAGAGCTAGATATTAATTCATGAGTAATGCAATACTATTCATATGCTACGGCAAATCACAGGTAGCTGTTCTTAAAACCAAACATACAAACGTGAATAAAGTATACATGACAAGACAGCTCATCAACAATTAAAACTTCCATTACTCATAGTGGAAAAAATTATAGAATATACTAGAGAACATTCAAGTAAGAACATAGGTTCAGAAAGTTAGAACACTCTCACAGTTAATGAAACACAGTCGAAAATGAAATAGTTCCCCTTCAACATTGTTCATTTATCGCATTGAAACATTCCACATAGCACCTTCTCCAACAGGCAAAAATTGTAATTTCGTATTGTAAAACGAAGTAGTTCCTCTTACAAACAATAGTTCACAAGTTTTTACCAGGGAAAAAGCCCCTGTAAACTCTAACTTTCCTATATTTAAACCAAATCAGCCAACCGTTTGGGCTGCCCCAATCGTGTGACCTTTGGGCTCCTCAAAACCGTCTAATATCACCATTTTGTCTTTTTCGTGAGTATTCATGATTCACTTCATGCGTTACGTTTTTATATCTTCACTTATGAGTACTTAACAGAGCGGGATCCGCTTGGTAACTGATAGATTTTTTTAAGCCTGGACTTTAGTCACCATCAATTCTGTCTTGTTTTTTTTCTCGTTCGTCCTCCTTGAGATCCCGTTGGTTTCAGTATGAACTCTGCCTAACACTGTCCAACCATTTTCCGCTACTTTGTCTCCCCGCTATGCCTTCTCGCAGTAGTAATTTATAAAAATCTCTTGAGTCCATCTGCAATTAAACGACATGTATCATTAAACAAGACTGCATTTTTCAATAAAACCAAATTGCATCAACAAAATGACTAGTCATCAAAAGAGGCCCTATACTATCATGAAAACCTTAACAAGCGCCAGAACTACTGTCTCTTCCACAAGGGTTTAAAACTGACAAAAAGACGGGGAGAGAAAACTTATCGGTGGCTTAAAACACTAAAACCTCAGCCGCGGTAGTCTTAGTCACAGCCGCATCAGCGAGTCTCAAACAGGCAATGGGCTCCACGAGACTGTTAAGTTTAACGGAGTCGAAGAAGCTAGAACCTAAACTCTGGGCGGAAGAGCTCCCAGTCGGCGAGCGGAAAGACATCAACATTGGATAATTAGTGCATTACAAAGCCGCAAGGGTGGCGAATAAATAGACTATAGCCTCCGATCAAGGACAAAGCGACGGAAACCCGACAAAGTCTCGGTGGGCGGAGCAGTTATATGGCGGATACCTAGTTCACTTGGGAGCCGCAAGGGCAGAAGATAAACAGACTACCTCCTCCGATAATATAAAAAAGTCAAACGATACGAAGCGGCCACGGAGGAGTCACGATTCTTCCGCAGAATAATCATTGTTCAATTTTCGCGACAGAGGCTTCCTAAGGAAACATGGCTCCGATACATTGTTAAATGGCCTTCGGAACAGTGGTGAGCACGAGAAATAAGTTCCCGAGAGGAAATCGCAGCTTGAAGGGTAACAAAACAAACTCTAAACTTCGCGACCCATAGCATTTTCAAACATAAGCAATTTTTCGAAAACAGGAAGAGAGTTAACCTCAAAATAGTCCAAAATTAAAGCATGACAAAAGAGTTCATGGATCCAAACGATTCAATGCAATGCTAAAATTAACAAGGGGGTCCAAAATTTGAAAATTTGGGGAAAACAGTTGCAGCTGCAACAATTGGCGACTACCTGGTGAACCTAGATCTCTGGACGATTATTTCTTGAGTAACAGAATGTTTAACAATGAACGAACCTGTTGAATTCTTATAGCTATCTAGATTTCTCAAAAGGAAAATATATGTACTTTTAATCATTGATGATAGTCCAATTTAGGAGAGTGGAAACTAGGATTTTCAAGTCAAGATAAGTCTTTTGAGGGAAAAAGATGAATTTCATTTGTTACCTCTATCTTCAGGTAGCTGCCAGCTTGGACACCACAGGATTGCAGCATATGGTAAGCATAAATATTCATTTGTTCTTCATTCCCATGCCATTTTTGCAATTTTCGTGCTTTTGAACTTTTGTCCTTTTCATATGAGTCCTCCTGCATGCCTTTCTTTCTGAATTTTGATTCAGGCTCCTTTATCCCTAGTGTCCTTTTGTGTGAGAGATGTATTCACGTTTCAGCTCACGAACGGAGAGGAACTTTCAGCGATTTAGTACTTATATGGTTCCGCATTTGTTTTGATATATAATGCTTTCATAGGATCTTTCGACTCTTATCTACCTTTTGGCATTCAATTCTTGGCATGGGATCATTTATATATAATATAATGTTTACCTTGCTTCTTTTCCATGGGCCCTTTGCTGTCACTCCCTAGGACATTTTAAATGTGACATGGATAGAGCCTCAAAATAGTATTCCAAACCCTTTGATTCTAGTTTATTTCACAGGGGTTAAGCAGGACTTCAATGTGTACATAGCCACTCAAGAAAACTGCTAAAATAGAAGAAATTCTTTTAGATAAACAATAATACACAGTCTTATACCCAAGAACTTTAATCATTCCAAAATTTTGATGTTCTCCATGCAACCGCGGGTTTGCCTCCTTTATTGAAATTAGTAGAATTTAAACTAAAACAAAACTGAATTACATAACTCAAAGAAAACGGCCAATCCAGGTTATTTATATACAAGATAGAAGAACACACACAAACTCAGGAAAAATAAGGTTTGAGAACTAAACCATTTACTAGTAAGTTCTCTTCCCACCCTTGTAAATCTTGCAACTTATAAGTTGAGGGGCCAAGCTTTGCCGCAATCTAGAAAGGACCTACCCACAACTACTGGAATTTCGTGTGTTTTGCTTTCTCATCATGGGGGTGGTCCCACTTGAGAACCAAATCTCCCACCTCAAAATATTTTGTTCCATCCTTGTGTTTATCAAACCATCTCTTTACTACCTCTTGTTGTTGTTTAAAGCACTCTCTGGCTTTAGATCGAGACTCTTCTGCCTTCAGGAGATTATATATCCTCATTTGCAAGACTTCATTATCCGATCCTCTAGATTCTTGAGCTATTATGGAAGAGGGTAGCATGATATTGGGGGGTAGAATGGCCTCTTTACCATACACAAGGGTATATGGAGACACTCCTATCGAAGACTTGGGGGTGACTCTATCAGCCCAAAGGGCGTTTGGTAAAGCTGAGTGCTAAGTCCTCTGATTTTCCATCACTATCTTTTTTAAAATCCTAATTAGGTTCTTGTTTGTAGATTCAGCTAAGCCATTTCCCTGTGGATAATAATTAGCAGAGTAATGCAACTTAATCCCTTTCTCATGAGGAAAAGTAAGTAGCATTATCAAAAACTAAAGAAATTGGAACTCGAAACCTGGTCATAATATGGTCTTGCAAGAAGTCTATGACCGCATTCTCATTTATTTTGCGCAACGGGATGGCTTCGACCCAGCGAGTGAAGTAGTCGGTTGCTGTCAGAATATACTTGTGTTGCAGGGAAGAATTCAGCTTTATCTCCCCAATGATATCTAACCCCCGTTCCTCAAAAGGCTCTGTTATTATCACATGCTTCAATGGTCCTACTGCTTTAGCTTGTCTTCCACTACACCTTTGACAAATTTCGCACTTCCTGACATGGGCGTGTGCATCTTTGAAAAGCGTGGGCCAATAGTATCCGGATCTGAGAATTTTGTGAGCTGTAGTATGCATCTTTGAAAAGCGTGGGCCATCATGCAAATCTGTCATTACCTTCTTCGCATCTTCTTTCTCTAAGCATCTAAGCATCTAAGAAGAACTCCGTCATAATTTTTTCTGAATAATATTCCTTCAATAATTTGATATGAGGCTGATTTAAGACGCAATGCTCTTTTTTGCTTAGAATTCCAATGTTCCGGCAACGATCCTGTCTGAAGGTAATGCACAAGGTCTCGATACCAAGATTCTGGGGCTGTGAAAAGAGGACATACATCCATCAAATGTAATTCAGCTTCGTCTTCCTAGGCATGTTCTTCATTGTTTCTATTTTTAGTCATTAGTCTACACAACCCTTGCCCTTTAACTATAGAGGCTGGCTTGAATTCGAGGTCATATTCCTGAAAAGTTGTTACCCAATTACCCCTTCTTTCTCCTAACTCCTTCTATACAAAAAGAGATCTCACAGCTGGGTGTGGGGCGATTACCTTGGTTTGGTTTTTTAGTATGTAGGGCCTGAATTGTTTCACTGCTTTGAACATTGCGTAAGCTTGTTTATCTATAGCTGGGTAATTCAATTCGGCCCCTTGCAGACCAGTGCTCATAAAAGATATGGGGGATTCATCTCCCCCATCTTCCTTCTGAGTAAGCACAGCTGCTAGCGAATCATCAGATGCGAAAGTGTACAGAATAAAATCTTTATCGAAATCTAGGCTTTTGAGGGAGGGTGCGTGTGCAACAACGATTTTAATCTTGCTGAATGCGTTCTTCTCAACCTCAGTCCACTTGAATTGTACACTTTGCTTTACCATTTGCTGCAAATGTTTAACAATTTGAGCGAAATCTGGCACAAACCTTCGCACGAAGTTTATTGTCCCCATAAATGATTGCATGGCCTTTTTATTATGGGGCAAGGGAATCTATTCAATGGCTTTGATCCTTTCTGGGTCTATGGAGATTCCCTTATTTGAAACTACGTGACCCAGCAACTTACCCTCCGTAACAGCGAACACGCACTTCTTGGGGTTGAGTGAGATACCATATTTTTGGCAGCGTTCAAAAATATTCTTTAGATGAAATGTGTGTTATTCTCTCCTCTTTGAGAATATCGTGATGTCACTGAGGTATACTACAGCATTGCGGCTAATCAAACCGCGGAAAGCTATGTCCATAGCCCTCTGGAACGTAGCTCTAAGGTTTATAAGCCCAAAGGGCATTCTTATGTAAGCGAAAGTTCCCCACCTGGTCCTAAATGTTGTTTTCAATCTGTCTTCTTCGGCTACTAATACTTGATTGTAGCCTGAAAATCCGTCTAATAAAGAAAATAGTTCAGAACCTGAAACCATTTGTAGTAGTTGCTCCATGGGTGGAACAGGATAATTGTATTTATCTGAAGTGCGATTTAAGTTTCTAAAATCCACACATAACCTGATTTCTTCAGATTTCTTCCTCACTGGTACCAGATTTGAGACCCATTCCGAGTGTCTAACCTTAAAAATGATTCTAGCATCCAATAATTTCTTAACTTCACTCTGGATTAGAGGTTCCAATTTTGGGTGCATTTTCCTTAAAGGCTGCTGATAAGGTTTGACTCCAGGTTTGATGGGGATAACATGCTGGATAATACTGGTGTCATATGTCTAGGAAAAAACATATTTATATTGATTAAAAATACCAATGAACTTATTTCTTTCCACTGGTGAACATTATTTTCCAAGATTCACATATATAGGCTTTGTCTCAGTCCCCAAATTGATCAATTTGAACTGTAGAGATGAGCTATGAGTCTTCACGTTTTCTAGTCTTCTAAATCTTTCATTTAAATCAAACATCCGTTCTAAGGTTCTGACTCCTTTAGGGATGAAATTATCAAATTTCAGCTAGGCCTGATGTTCTTCATCATCAATAATCGCCCCTTTAAATACCTCGTCATTCGTTAAGCATTCTATAATCTGTTGATTGTCGTCGAACACTCGTAGGTTGGTAATCATATCCAGAACCGAGGGCCTGAAAAGCAATTCAACAGAGCACCGATTATTAGAGGGCACATGCCTAGCAGCTGATGTGGCCAACAAGTCAGCTGCTGCATTCTTAATTCTTGGAATTGATACAATATTAAATGTGTTAAAACATTTGAGTAAATCCCATACCTCATTTTGATAAGCTTTTAAGTGAGGAGAAATGCAATGTATTTGATTCCGAATTTGTTTTACAATTATTTCAAAATCTCCAAACACTTTCAGATTATTTGCCCTTAATTCAATTGCTTTCCTTAAACCTTGAACCGACACTTCATATTCAGCTGTGTTATTTGTACATTCAAACTCTAATCTACATGAAAGAAAATGTTTGTTCTTCTGGGGGTCCATCAGGACACAGCCGGCTCCTAACCCTTCTAACGTTTTAGATCCGTCAAAAAAAAGTGTCCAGAAATCGCTAACTACTGTGCGGGAATCTACTTATACTGCTAAGTTCACTATTTTACAATCGATTTCATCAGCCTGTGAAAACCGAAGGAGATCAGGCTGAGCATCTAATGTGTCACTGGCTTCTTCTGCTTGGTAATTTCCTGGTTCTAACTCAATAAAGTAATTTCCCAAAATAGAATCCACTGGTTCTTTTTTTTCCTCAAACTGAGTAACGTTGTATTTCATATGGGGCTCCCTCAAAATCTTGATTTGATTCGGGCATCCTTTATATGGCAGCCACAGATGTGACCATTCCGAGGAAAAATATCCGTTTAGCTTTGCCGACCAATCCTTGCTCAGAACAAGCCCATAAGCGTCTGGTATGTCAGCCACCACAATATCAATAACTTGACACACCTTATCATTCGAAGATAAGCATACTAGAACATCCTCCATCTCCCCAATTACCTTGACATTCGTTCTATCCAAATGAACAACCCTCCAGGTGGATGGTTTAGGCTGCCCATTTATCCTTTTACAGACCGACAGCGGGATAACGTTAATCGATGCCCCTGAGTCTACCAAGCAATTATGTACGTTGTGGTTAAAAATTTCAAAAGTGAGGAGAAACGGTGGATTCTTTCTCTTAGACTTACCTCCTACGATTTCTTCTCCAATTTTTTATTCCTTGGGTTGATTGTCGGTGGGAAGCCCCTCATCTGATGCTTCAAGTGCTTTCAAAAGATTTTCTTTCTGCTACGTCACCTTACACATTTCAAATAACGAGATATTTTCCCTTACCTTCTTTATATCTTCCACAATGTCATATTCCATCTTAGGTTCGGTGGGATTTGGTTTACCATTATTTATTTTCCCTTCATTGGGCTTGGTGAACACGTTAGTCTGTCTAGGATCTTGACTGGTGATGGTAAATTTCAGAACTTCATTAGCTGATGAGTTATTCTGAAATTTCTTAACATTCCTTAGAAGCCTTTTAATATTTGGGAGCATGAGACTATTTTCTTTAGCCAACCCTTGGCTTCTTGTTGTTACATTTGTTTCCATGATGTCCTCATGTCCCAAAACCCTTTCTTCCTCGGCATCAAATAACGAAACACAGTCCCATAGAACCATGGTCTCATCCTATTGTTCTTTTGTTGATGTATTATTGTCTTTCCTTTCTTCATCTTCATCCTCTGTTAATTTAGAGTCCAACAGCTGATTCATAACCAACGTCATTGAGTTTCTCCATTGAGGACAATTCTTTCCAGAGTGAGGTTGTTGGTGGAAAGTGCAAAAATTGTCCATTCCTACCTCTGTTAAATTCATAGATGCCAAATTGTGCGGAGGGGGTTGGCATTGATTGTTATCCTCCCGTTTCTTGTAATAGGGCTTGTAGAACTTTTGGGCTTCCTTTTCCTTTTCCAAGTCTATGATTCTGTTAGAAAGCTTCTGCATCATTTTTTCCATTCCTTCAAAATCTGGTGACTGCTCCTCCTTAGGCTTAGTAAACAAAAAAGCTTTTGTTCCCACATTTTTCTCTCCTGATCGTTCGGGATAATCTTCGATACTTTCCCTTTCAGCCTCTACTTTCTCTGCCTCCTCATAGGTCTCCGCTAGAGTAGGCTTGGCCTTCATTTTGGAAAACATGGCCAACTCGAGTCCTAGAGCCGAGGTATAGTATTCAATCAGGACTTTGTTCGAAGGTTTGTCAGCTTCAGAAAAATTCTTAAGATATGATGCAAATCTTTGGGTGAAACTATGCACCTTCTCCTTTCTTTTTTTCTTTAAGGTGCATAGTCCTTTCATGAGAGCTACATGATTTTTTTGGGTTGCATACTTACTTCTAAAAATCCTCTCAAAGGTATCCCAATTAGGGATAGAATTTGCAGGCAAACCAAAGTACCACGATGCTGTAGCTCCTTTAAGGGTGTGTGGGAAAAGTCTGCAAAATACATCCTCATACTTCCCATCCCTTAACCCTTCTATTTCCAAATAGAAACTTTGCAAGTGGTCGTCTACTAGTATCTTCTCATTTGGGTCAAATTTGGGTAGCATCTTTTCAAAATATTGAGGTAAATCATGCAAAGGAGGTGTTAGGTTTAAAGGTGATCTGGCTTTCCAGGCAGGTGGTGGATTCGGTGGGTTGGGTGGTTGATTTGCATTTATGCCTGCCATGAGTCTGGGTGGAGAGTGAGGGGGTGAGCGAATAGGAGTGTGAACAGGAGAACTGTGACGAGTATCCGGGCCTACTTGATTCAAAGGTAGTACAGCTTCTTGTAAGGCTGTTTCTACAAGTTCTTCCCAATCCCCAACCAACACTGAGTCTTCCAATATAGGACGATCTTTCCTTTTATATTCTCTTCTGGGAAATTCAGGGATAATCGGCAATCCTCCAATCTTCTTCACGTATGCCCTAGTGTGTCTTCTCATATAATTAACAACTTCGTTGTCGACAGAATACAAATGTTCTCTACGCTCCTCTTCAGGAATTGGATTATGAAACCCACTGCTTTCTGAACTGTTACCAATGGAATAGTCTCAGGAAAACGAGTTTCCTCGGCCAACCATGCACTGGCAGCCCTCCCTCTAGCGCCAAAAAACTGTTGAGGTCTGGAAATTCGTAGGCGATAACAGCAAGGGATTCTCCCCAGTCAACGTTCCCAATTAGCCCGTGACTGTTTGGTGTAGGGAATCCGTCCAGTTTGCGTTTCGGCTACCATAGGTCAAGTAACAAAATAAAAGGGTTTACCAGTTGCAACCCGATCCACCGTATATATTTTTGTATTTTTTGACTTAAAGTATGATATGCATGTGCCTACCTAACATGCAAATTGACTAAGAATGCAAGGAACATTCACAATGTGATGCGCAGGTTCTTACCTCTCGTCTTAACTTCCCCACATCTAAATCACACACCATTAGAAAATAAATACTAACTAGGCTATCTCTAGAGAGCTAGATATTAATTCATGAGTAATGCAATACTATTCATATGTTACGGCAAATCACAGGTAGCTGTTCTTAAAACCAAACATACAAACGTGAATAAAGTATACATGACAAGACATCTCATCAACAATTAAAACTTCCATTACTCATAGTGGAAAAAATTATAGAATATAATAGAGAACATTCAAGTAAGAACATAGGTTCAGAAAGTTAGAACGCTCTCACAGTTAATGAAACACAGTAAAAAATGAAATAGTTCCCCTTCAACATTGTTCATTTATCGCATTGAAACATTCCACATAGCACCTTCTCCAACAGGCAAAAATTGTAATTTCTTATTGTAAAACTAAGTAGTTCCTCTTACAAACAATAGTTCACAAGTTTTTTCCAAGGAAAAATTCCCTGTAAACTCTAACTTTCCTATATTTAAACCAAATCATCCAACCGTTTGGGCTGCCCCAATTGTGTGACCTTTGGGCTCCTCGAAACCGTCTAATATCACCATTTTGTCTTTTTTCGTGAGTATTCATGATTCACTTCATGCGTTACGTTTTTAGATCTTCACTTATGAGTACTTAACAGAGCGAGATCCACTTGGTAACTAACGGATTTTTTTAATCCTGGACTTTAGTCGCCATCGATTCTGTCTTGTTTTTTTTCTCGTTCGTCCTCCTTGAGATCCCGTTGGTTTTAGTATGAACTTTTCCTAACACCGTCCAGCCATTTTTCGCTACTTCGTCTCCCCGCTATGCCTTCTCGCAGTAGTAATTTATAAAAATCTCTTGAGTCCATCTGCAATTAAACGACATGTATCATTAATCAGGATTGCATTTTTCAATAAAACCAAACTGCATCAACAAAATGACTAGTCATCAAAAGAGGCCCTATACTGTCATGAAAACCTTAACAAGTTCCAGAACCACTGTCTCGTCCACAAGGGTTTAAAACTGACAAAACGACGAGGAGAGAGAACTTATTGGTGGCTTAAAACACTAAAACCTCGGCCGCGGTAGTCTTACTCATAGCCACGTCAATGGGTCTCAAACAGGAAATGGGCTCCACAAGACTGTTAAGTTTAACGGAGTCAGAGAAGCTAGAACCTAAACTCTGGGCGGAAGAGCTCCCAGTCGGCGAGTGGAAAGACATCAACATCGGATAATTAGTGCGTTACACAGCCTCAAGGGTGACGGATAAACAGACTATAGCCTCCGATCAAAGACAAAGCGACGGAAACCCGACAAAGTCTCGATGGGCGGAGCAGTTATATGGCGGATACCTAGTTCGCTTGGGAGCCGCAAGGGCAAAAGATAAACAGACTACCTCCTCTAATAATATAAACAAGTCAAACGATACGAAGCAGCCACGGAGGAGTCACGATTCTTCCGCAGAATAATCATTGTTCAATTTTCACGACGGAGGCTTCCTAAGGAAACATGGCTCTGATACGTTGTTAAATGGCCTTCGGAATAGTGGTGAGCACGGGAAATAAGTTCCCGAGAGGAAATCGCAGCTCGAAGGGTAACAAAACAAACTCTAAACTCCGCGACCCATAGGAGTTTCAAACATAAGCAATTTTTCTAAAACAGGAAGAGAGTTAACCTCAAAATAGTCAGAAATTAAAGCACGACAAAAGAGTTCATGGATCCAAATGATTCAAGGCAATGCTAAAATTAACAAGGGGGTCCAAAATTTGAAAATTTGGGGAAAACAGTTGCAGCTGCAACAGTTTGTTAAGATGGGTGTGTGACAAGGCATTCCCCTGCTCTCGAATGCTCTGTATATAATGATGTTGTTTAGTTTTTATATTGAAATTCCATTGACAACGTGGGTAGAGTCCATGCCGTGAATGGCATGACCTTTTCCCACAGTGTTACGATAGCTTAGTGTAGGGTTGTAATTAATGTTATTAGTTCTTATGTGATGTGTACTGTGAAGAGCCATGGGTGGGGAACCCACGATGGCCAACATTTACTGTAGGGTTAATTCGGAAGGACTGTGTTAAATTAAAAACTTTGGCCGAAGTCGTGAATGTGGTTAGGGTCTTACGACCTCACTGTTAGCATATTCATTTGTTTATTACATAGAATTTGGTGTATTGATAAAGTGCAGCCCGCATACATTAGATGTATATTGTGGCTTCTGTAAAGATGGTTATATGATTTGCTTATTGTTTGTGTATAAAATGCTATGGTTTGTTATTATTTTTTTTTCCTTGGGTTTGGACATCCATAGGAATCGATGTCACGACCTCTATTGGCAAAATGGGTTTTAATTGTTAGTTGTTTATTTTTATGCGACGACTGTGTGTAGATTGTAAATAGACTCTGTGTATTAAAATGTTGTATTTTAGTTAATAAAAGGAGGCTAGGCATGTATGCCCACAGGATTCGATTCCTGTCCTTGTTTGTAATACATGAGTTTATAATATGATTTCGATCTTGTTTAATTTTCTATGTGTAAATTGTTGATGAGTTATGTAATTTTGTTTAATGGTTATGTATAAATGGAATAGATAGAACTGTGGGTGCTTACATACATACATACATACATACATACATACATACATATATATATATATATAATCAGAGATTTGATATAGGACAACATGGATGGTCACGATGCCTCCTCTACTAATTTAGTTATGATTATGTTTATTTAATGGAATGTTATGATATTTAATCGATACTTGTTGAGACAGAAGTTGAAGGTCTTTAATGATTTGCTATCTTCGAGTTAGTTTTAGTCTGTTCTTAGTTGATACAGATTAGATTATTTAATTCTATACTTTAGTTTATAAGTAATATAATTAGTAGATTAATTATAAAACTATTTGAATACTGTTATATATATATATTTCTATATTATACATAGTTACTTGTACCTATGAACTAGTTTTCTTTTAACGAAACCTCAGGTAAGCCTCTACTAACAAATGTGATATGTCAGCAGAGTGATAAAGTCTAAGAGCAATATATATATTTAACCAGAAAAAAAAAACCTAGTTATAGTAAACATAATTCAAGTATTGGAATAATACAGAAAACCACTTAAAGATACAAACCCTGTTAATATGCAGTATAGAAAAAAATTTACATCCTAAACTTAGTATTAAAGAAAATACAAACCCTAACAGACTATTACCTAGAAAATCAAACAAATAGGGTTAGGAAAGGTATTGGAAGCATTAACAACAGTTAATTTAGGAAAATAGAATAGGTGTTATAGCGGATTTCACCACTCTAGGTGAATCACACTTTGTATGGCCTTCCCCTATCCCGCTGCAGACTCTTTAGACCCCGTGGACCACTTTTTGTCCTTTGATGTTTCCTTGATCATCCCTAAAAACACATGAAAAATGATACACGTGACTTTTTAACCTATAAGCACGTACATACGTGGGTTTTCCCACTATAACCACGTACATCGGGATGTGTGCATAATCCAAATCCTTTTGGAGTTTTCCTTGACATGGATCCGACTCATTTGACTCTTGGCCTTCCATATGCCTTGAGATCGCTCGGATTCGACCTTTCATTATCCCTTTGAAATCTATATAAGGAACCCCTTGGTCCATTGAAGGCAGGAAGAGAGAATTGAGAGCAAAGAAACTATAGTCCATTGTTGCCGGAACTTGTGCTTGAGTCTGCATCGCTTTGTCCCTTGGAGCACTTTTGTGTTCTTCCCAAGCTTGCCTTTTTCTTGTGAGCTTGCTATCCAGAGATGGAGGATTGAAGTGGTGGAGGCCCAAGTGGGGGATTCAGTTTCTTCAGTTCGCAGACGTACCGTCAGAGGTTGTATCTATCTTGTAATCTCTAATTTATATTAATAGAAATATCTGGTCTGCGAAACCAGATATTCTGGGTTCGGTCCCCAGTGGAGTCGCCAATTCTGTTACAGAGAGAAATTCCTATGGCTTGGGGTACCACAACAGACAGCTTGACTCCAGAAATCAATCCTTTCCAATATGCAATAGAAATTAAATATCTAACACCAAAGGATCAAACCTCATACATTATTCCGGACGGTTGAAGTAGATCCCCGTTGAAATTTCCAATCTTCAGCTTGAATTGATATATTACTTCCTCAACAATAAGTAAACAATACAAGCATACTATATATCATGGTGTTAGATCTATTCTAGCATATACAATCAATAATGTAAAAGAATTTGATATAATCCAATGGATACAATATTCATTCAAACACACATTATTGGATAGGAAAAGATATTTCTATTAATATAAATCAGAGATTACAAGATAGATACAACCTCTGACAGCACATCTGCGAACCGGAGAAACTAAATCCCACACTTGGGCCTCCACCACTTCAATCCTCCATCTCTCGATAGCAAGCTCACAAGCAAAAGGCAAGCTTGGGAAGAACACAAAAGTTCTCCAAGGGACAAAGGGATGTAGACTCAAGCACAAGTTCCGGCAACAATGGACTATAGTTTCTTTGCTCTCAATTCTCTCTTCCTTCCTTCAATGTACCAAGGGGTTCCTTATATAGCTTTCTAAGGGATAATGAAAGGTCGAATCCAAGTGATCTCAAGGCATATGGAAGGCCAGGAGTCAAATGAGTCGGATCCATGTCAAGGAAAACTCCAAAAGGATTTGGATTATGCACACATCCCGATGTACGCGGTTATAGTGGGAAAACCCACATATGTACGCGTTTATGGGTTAAAAATTCGCGTGTATCATTTTTCATGTGTTTTTAGGGATGATCAAGGAAACATCAAAGTACAAAAAATGGTCCATGGGGTCTAAAGAGTCTGCAGCGGGACAGGGGAAGGCCATACAAAGTGTGATTCATCGGCTAGAGTGGTGAAATCCGCTATAACAATAGGCAGTCAAGGGCTTCATACCTAAATTTGAAGTTCTGTTAATGGCTCGACCTGCACACTCAAATAACTAGCATTAACGAGTCAAGGTAGATCTGACCTTTGTTTGATGATCAAATCACTTGGGAACTACCACATTCCACCTAACCATGACCTTGAACCATTCCTAGTTTAAATCTAGATCCCCCCAAGCTGGACTCCAACACGCAAGTAACTTAGAGCTCCTAAGGTAGGGTTTCCTAACTGGTGTATTAGATCTGGATCAGTTCTCCTTTTTACTTCCAGGAAATTTTTCTTTAAGAATATACTTAAGAGCAAAACAGGTAGAAAAATGACTCCTCTAATGATAGGTTAGAACCCCAATCGTTTCCTTGGCTTGAGTCTTTATAGACAGACTTTTTATTCAAAGGGGAAGTTAAATCAAGAAACCTTGGTTTCTTGATTTAACCCTTTTCAATTGCTTTGGGTAATTATTAATATTTTAACTTAGGAACTTTCTACTAGTTCCTAGTTGGACTTTCATAGATATTATACTATTTATTAATCTTAAAAAATAAATAATAATTGATGGAGCTTCTCTTCTTTCTTTGATTTATTTATATTATTAATATATTTACTTCTTTATACATACCATGCATAAAGTACATAATAATATAATATTTTGTTAACATTTGTCTCAGGGCATCATATACCATGATCCCTAGAAATAATGACACTTCTTCATTAAGGTCAAGTAGGTAGATGGTTTAGGTCTACTAGGCTAGGAAACTCTAAACATCCTTGCATGTTGGATTTCCCTCGTATAACGTGGTATCTCTTTAGTATTTTGATGAGAATACAGAAATTCAAAATTTCATTTAATCACTTATAAATAAGTATGATGAGATCAATGTTCTTCTCAAGTTGTTTTCACTCAGAAGTTATTAAATTATTTTCAGTAATCCCTAGCACTTACCAGATCCCATACTCAATGCTTAAACAAGGAGTTACAATTCAGTGCACTTCCAGAGCTCCTTGTAGAAATAATAGATCAATGCTTTGAGCAATGATGCTAATAAGAAGAACATGAAATAGATATTGCTACTAAGAATTCTCACAAGCATACATAGGAAAAATAGAGAAAAGAAAAGAGACCGAATCACATGAATGAAGAGATGAATATTGGTGTGTATCCTTCCATTGAATAATTATGAATAATAGTGTACATAAATAGTACATCCCTTATAGGAAAATCGAATTGTATGGAAACAATTCATAAAGCTCAAAAAGGCCGACTTACCAAAATATAGCAAACCCCCATAGGTGGCTAAAGCACTTACCAAATCTATCAAGGACCTCACGAGTTGGAAAAAGCATGAGTGAGTTGTCAAGGAGATAGAAATAACATGCTAATCCTAGAAAATGGAGAAAAACTAATGGAGGATGGGTTGGAAACAAAAGCTCCCACTTTTCTAGTTGACTAGCTTTTATTTTATCCATAGAAAAGCAGGAAAATCAGAAAAAGCAGAATAAAGCAGAATCTGCTGTAAAGTCCTGTATACTAATTCTGGATGGTCAAAAGGTGGTCAAGATCAACCCAGAATTGGAAATAAATCATTCCTAGGATATAGATGGCATGTATTGACTTTAAGGTGCAAGTGGATGCCAACTAATTAAGCTAGTGGGTGAATAATTAATCAAATAATGATTAATTATTTTATCCTAAGTTGTGAGTGGGTTTAATATATTCCTACACCCCCCTATAAGTCTGACTTTATGATGGTATGAAAAAAAATATGGATTCATATGGATGCATATAGGGCCCAGCAACAAGGCTATGGTCACCTTTTAACAATTATTATGTCCAGAAAAGTGAGGAAAGAGGCAAAACCACACGGGGAAAATCCTCCCTTAAGATAGGACAAGGCACAGAATTTGAAATGTGTCTTCAACATATCTTCATCTTCACTTTAATGAGTTGACTTAACTGCTTCTATATGAAGGACTTGTTGAAGAAATCATGAACTCCATGATCATGCGTTGGAGTGTAGAACCTGCAAGAAGGAAGAGGAGAGACTCATTGTATCTCATCAACTGATGAAGTAGGAGCATTATCTAAATGCTTCTTGCTTTTGTGAAACACTGATATTCAAACATAATATGAAATATAAAATGGATCTCTACATACTCCTTCCCAAAGAGTACAAAAAATAAGACAATTTATTTCACACCCAATTCCCTGAATAGCTGCAAAATTGTGATGTGGATCACATGTCAATCTTCCAATATGATGTAGCACCTGTATAGATCTGATATGAGGCTGATAAAACTCTGATATATCAGAAATATTATCATATGGAATAGCAAGGACAAAGGCTTCAATGGCTCCATGAGGATATAGGGCTAGACTAGGAAAATTATGAGGAACCGGGGAAAACTGATAGGTGTAAAAATATGAATGATGGATGGGCATAAGATCTGAACCATAAGTGTTTAGAACATATTAAAACATGTTTAATATCAATCCATATATGACTAAGGTCATGGATAACCAACCACTGAAAGTTAGGAAAGACTTCAAATCATGTAAGATAAATATCACTGCATAAGAGACCAATGAGGAATCAACTAGTGAGCTTGTGATTTGTATAGTCTTTGGATTATTCAGAGGTATGGTAGATGGTATGGATGGTGGTATTATATGTGTATCAATCTAGAAATATGCTTCTATATCAGAATCCAAAGGATCACATATAAGCATATCAATAGACTCATGGGAATACACTGGTAATGAATCCTCTGTATGAAAGGAGGAAATAATGAGATGTTCACAATATTCAAGAAGGCTCTGAGTATTGATGCCAAGAACAAAGGAGGATATGTTGAAGCAAATTATATCAAGTAAGGTAAGTGTTATGACACAAATAAGGCTTGATGTAGCTAAGAAAACATCATGTAAGTCACTGGGTTGCGCACCATCAATGAGAGAGGTATGCAAGAGGTGTAAAGAATATGGCACATAGATCTCAGAATCTAAGATAGGAGATTGAGAGAATAATGAATGGGTTATAGGATCATAATAAATATCAGCAGAAGCTCCATATGTTACTTCTTTTTCATCAATAGTATCACAAGAAGAAAAATCACCTTCAAGAGACACAGAAAAAGATGGCTCTTCAATATTTGCTTCTTCATTGAAGGAGGAAGAATTCGAATCAATGAGGGTATCAGCAACATGAAATATATAAGAAACTTCTTTATCATGATCAATTTCATCAGAGAATGTATAGGCTAATAAATATTGAGAGAGAGAACAAGAGGAGATGCTAGGTTCGCTCCATGCTTCATCTTCAATTTCCTGCAAACCAAAAGCTTTGTCCAAAATTTTCCAAAGCTCAAATGGAAATTCAGCAGAATATATGAGATGATATATATTTGGAGACATTCCCAAACACATAATTCCATAAGCTCTATCACAATTATTTAGCCAATCAATCTTCTCTTCATAAGACTCAGGTTCACTCAATGCACCAATGGAGACATCAAAGAGACATTGCCTCTTCAAGTATGCACTTATCTTTGGCTTCCAATCAGTATAGTTGAAAGGAGATAGTAGAGGAACTTTTGAATCCATATTGAAGTTGTTGATATTCTCTAAGAGATACTCTCTGCAACCTACAAAAAAAACTAGGATAAAATCTTGTAAGCTAGACAAGCTCTTCTTCAGAGAGGGATAGGAGACTAGATGCGCTCCTCAACTCTGTAGAAATTGATCAACCTACTGCTTTGATACCATGTATAAATAATAGATAAATTCTATGAGAAATTATTCTAAGAAGAAGCACATGAAATAGATCTTGCTACTAATCATTCTCACAAGCATGCACAAGAAAAATAAAGAGAAGAAAAGAGACTGAATCACATGAATGAAGAGATGAATATTGGTGTGTATCCTTCCATTGAATAATTATGAATGATAGTGTACATAAATAGTACATCCCTCATAGGAAAATCGATTTGTATGGAAACAACTCATAAAGCTCAAAAAGGCTGACTTACCAAAATATAGCAAACCCCCATTGTTACGGAGAGAAATTCCTATGGCTTGGGGTACCACAACCGATAGCTTGACTCCAGAAATCAATCCTTTCCAATATGCAATAGAAAATAAATGTCTAACACTAAAGGATCAGACCTCGTACCTTATTTCGGACTGTTGAAGTAGATCCCCGTTGAGCTTTCCAACTTCAGCTTGATCTGATAGATTACTTCCTCAACAACAAGTAAACAATACAAGCATACTATATATCATGGTGTTAGATATATTCTAGCATATATAATCAACAATGTATAAGCATTTGAAAACATCCCATGGATAAAATATTCATTCAAACATAAAATATTGGACAGGAAAAGATATTTCTATCAATATAAATCAAAGATTACAATAGATACAACCTCTGTTGGCACGTCTGCGAATCAAAGAAATTGAATCCCCCACTTGGGCCTCCACCACCTCAATCATCCATCTCTTAATAGTAAGCTCACAAGCAAAAGGCAAGATTTGGAAAGAACACAAAAGTGCTCCAAGGGACAAAGGGATGCAGACTCAAGCATAAGTTCTAGAAACAATGGACTATAGTTTCTTTGCTCTCAATTCTCTCATATGCCTTTAATGTACCATAGAGTTCCTTATATATCTTTTCAAAGGGGTAATGAAAGGTCGAATCCGAGCGATCTCAAGGCATAGGGAAGGCCAGGAGTCAAATGAGTCAGATCCATGTCAAGGAAAACTCCAAAAGGATTTGGATTTTGTACACATCCCGTTGTACGTGGTTTTAGTGGTCAAACCCGCGTATATACGTGATTAGAGGTTTAAAAGTTGTGTGTATCATTTTTCACATGTTTTTAGGGATGGTCAAGGAAACATCAAAGGACAAAAAATGGTCCAAGGGGTCTAAGGAGTTTGTAGCGGGACAGGGGAAGGCCATACAAAGTGTGATCCACCTGGAGTGGTGAAAATAGCTATAACAAATGCCCCCTAATGTGTGAGGTCAGAGGGGTCATACGATGGCCGAAATACATTATAAGTCCATCCTAGAAGTGGAGTGATGAAGAATCCCAAGTGGAAGACCAGCCACCCAATCAGCATAGTACAACGACACAACTCTGCACATAACTGCAAATAGATATAGCAGTCCTGGATACATAAGAGTAAAATGGCCATGAATAGGCATGATACAAGATATCACATAAGTGGTCATCGCCACGTACAATATACATAGATCAGAATCTCCATAATGAAGATATACAAAGGACCATGCTATCCATAATGGCTGAAGATATATAACAGATCAAGATCTCCATAGTGGCTAGAAATATCTAACATATACTGGAATCAAGTCACGAGAGCTAAAATCTCATGAAAACTGGAATGATCAAGGAGGTAGCATATAAGAGATGCCACCAATCTCGAAAGTCTTCTACACAAACCGCTACGAGTACATGTCCTACTATGTGAATAGAGGTGTCGAGGTCGAACATAGTAGTCTATCATCTGATTACTGGTCATTAATGTATACCGTTAACAGATGCGAGATCACCCATCGATAATGAAAATGGGAATCAAGGTACTAGAGTGAAAACTAACAAGTGTGAATAAATGTGTTGAGGTCGAACACTTGAGAGGGTCCATCGATCAGGGGACATTGATGTATTCCCAAAGACTGTCGATGGCGAGAGAACCTGCCACTGATGACTACAAGTCTCAAGGCACTCATCATGACTCTAGATTCCAATCCCAGAATAAATGATCTGAAGTTGATGGGATGAAATCAGCTGGAAGGAGGGAATTAAGGCATCCCCCATCATCCAACACGAGGTACTCAGCAAAGTTGTATAATGTGGAAGGACTCGATCATAAGGTGCACGAACTAGTAACTGTACCGAGAATGGCTGACATGCAAAGTCAAGATAATTGAGGAATGGCCGACTCAGGCTTCAACTTCCTTTGAACAAGAGCATAACGACATATGGTGACTGAATAAAGGTAGCATAGACTCGATATACAAACTCGGACATCTCTGCGACACAAGAGGAATCGACAGAGGCTCCATGGGGACTGGAAGCTTAACCAGTCAGTGGAGATAAACTCAAATAAATGAGTATAGCTCCTAAAGTCAAACTATAAACCCAACCAATGGATGTGATATACAATGCTCTGTTCAAAGGAGACATGACTCGACAGTTGCCAAAGATAACATCTTTCCTTGTCCGGCTTTTTGGTTTTCTTATTTTTTTGGACTTTTTTAAATATTTAAAAATCTTGAAAAAGAATAAAATTGTTTAAGACGAGTGTCATAAGGGAAAACAAACTAATTCCAAGCAGTGGAACATACCTATGCTCAATGAAAGGATACATGTGTAGGATATCAACACTCGGGGGAAAATCCCCTCCCGATAAAAAGGGAATCAAGCTGCAAAGGATATAAAAAATGGCTATGCATGGCTAGACATGAGACAAGATTGGGCTATATGGATAAAAACCAATGTCAGGGAAGCGGGCATAAAGCTCAATAAGGCATGCAAAGCTCATGATAATGCATTCACAACTTGACATGAGGGAGTCCTAGTGTAAGGAATTCGAAGAGCACCATAGGTGAAAAGTAGTAACATGTTCGCTCGGATCCTCTCCCGGTTTGCCCTCGAACTTAGGTATGTCCGAGAGAAGCTTAGTAGGGATATCCGGCCAAGCCGGGTCATGAGCTACAAGATCGTTCGTCAATATCGACAAGTCGGGAAGATTCAGCGTCACGAGGAAAGGGAGCCTAGGATGATGAGGTCAATGGACCGCTCCTTGATTCACATAGGTCTGATTACCACCATGGCCTTCGCCATAGTGACCTCCTCCTATTTGACTCGTATAGGGTGGCATGGAAGCACTATAGTGTGGTGGACCTTGACTATTAGGAGCTACAAAGCCGTAGTTTAGAGAATAAGCAGGTTGTTGATACCCACCCCCATAAGGTGAAGAACCCTGTTCATACTACGACCCATAATAGGGTCCATAAGTCATCGCATGAGATGTCCCATGGGACACTCCGTAAGTAGGAACATATGCTCCAGAAGTAGGAATATACATTCCAGAAGTAGGAATGTGACCTCAAGAAGTATGAGCATGACCTCCCAAAACAACGGGCAGTACATGAAGATGAGACACAATCGGTCTAGTAACCGCAGTACGGACATAACTCATAGAAACATTTCGGCCCGAAGGACCACATGAATAAGGTGGAGGTTGAACATTTGAAGAACTAGGGACAGAGGATGAAGGGATCTGTGTGATTAAGTACGTACTATTCCCTATAGTCACTTTTCTTGGATCTGGTATCCTAATAGGATAACTAACCCTAGACCTAGGAGGAATATGTGATGTAACTTCCACCACTGGGATGGAAGGTGCAATGTGACTAGTGCTCCCAAACCTGTCTGCATGGTAAGGGATGACAGTGCCCCCAGGAATAGTGTTAAGCTCAAACTCAGATTCGACATGAAATGCCAAATCATGTGTGGGAAAACCAGACATACCATAACTACCATAACTAGTGCTGGTGGGTTCAAAATGAGTCTCGGCATCCTCCAGCATTCCATACCGGTAACGCGTCAATGGGGAATCAACCCTAGATTGAGTAGGTCTATCATGAAAGGTTCCTATCTTAGAAATCATAGGAACTAACTCAGCCAAGTCAGGTGAAGGATCGTAAGTAGGAGTAAACTCCCCATCGTCTACACGAATGGGAGATGATGGTTCAGGAATACTTCTATATGGTCTCCCATGGTGTGTGAATCAATGTGTGAAGTAGTCTACCTAGACTGTCTAGGTCTCTCTCCCCCAAATAAGGAGGAGATGTAGAGGGCGGAAGTCCTGCTAAACGATGAGAACGACGAGGAGCCGCACCCGAATCCACAATGACTCAAAAAATAGAAAAGACTCTCTATTTACGCAAACCCTAGGCAAACTATCATGCACAGAGCAATCACCAATAAAATCTAAAGCCAACTGCAAGCAATCAAGGGTAGGATAAGTGAGCTCCCGAATGAAGCAGGTATGTCTCACCTAGGAGAGGCTTGAGACTCCCATACACAACAAGCGGAGGTACGTAACCAATTATTGTGGCCCTCAGCTTCAAGGTGTAAAGCGACTGTGCTGTCTGACCCCAACCTGGCTGGGACATCCGCAGAATATCCCCTGCAAAGTACCCCCTCGATATCCTAGGTAAGGCCACTAAGGTCACCTCAATATAATCAATGCTCAAGAAGATAGTCGCAGGCGGGATTGACCGTATGGGCAGGGTAGCAAAGCCCGAAACTCTCGAAAGAGCCCCCAGATACGAATACAATCCTGGAAATATCTCCAGTGCTACTCAGCTA
>LPNX010600923.1:48165-95732 GCA_001517045.1 Pseudotsuga menziesii | reverse complement strand
AAAATGCAAAATGCAATGCATGATGATAAGCAAATGTTTTTGGATTTTTTGAAATAAAATGAGATACAAAAAGCAAAAGAATGATTCTACAACCCTCAAACTTTGCAAGCACACTCAAAAAACACTCAAGCAAAGAACTAAGGTAAAAGAAATCTAATGCACTAATCCCAAACAAAAAATCGAAAATTCCATGACAAGAACCTTCTTAAAAATAAAACTAAAATTAGCCTAAAAAGAAACATCTCTAGTCAGAAACAGAGGTATAAACAGACTCAGGCAGTGTCAAAGGAGACTCAGCAATCATCAAAATTCATCCAACAACCATTTAACCTCCACTAAAAGGAAGAACTAAGGGCATACGTGACTGTTCGCAGCAAACCCGCGTGTATACGCGGGAATTGCAGAGAAACCTGCATGTATACGCAACTATGAGTTAAAAACCCGTGTACATGAAGAAAGGTGCATAAAAATCAAAGAAAACAGACAAGCTGAGACAAACTTCACACCAATCAGACACTACTAGGAAAACATGCCCCCAGATCTGACACAGAAACAAGAGAGAAAGAGCAATTCAAAGTCATTGAATGCCGATAGAAAACCCCCAACAGACAACTACTAGGAACTCCCCAGCGGAGTTGCCAATTCTGTTACAGAGAGAAATTCCTATGGCTTGGGGTACCACAACAGACAACTTGACTCTAGAAATCAATCCTTTCCAATATGCAATAGAAAATAAATGTCTAACACTAAAGGATCAGACCTCATACCTTATTCTGCACGGTTGAAGTAGATCCCCGTTGAGATTTCCAACTTCAACTTGAATTGATAGATTACTTCCTCAACAACAAGTAAACAATACAAGCATACTATATATCACGGTGTTAGATCTATTCTAGCATATATAGTCAACAATGTATAAGCATTTGAAAACATCCCATCGATAAAATATTCATTCAAACATACATTATTGGATAGGAAAAGATATTTCTATTAATATAAATCAAAGATTACAATAGATACAACCTCTGTCGGCACGTCTACGAATCAGAGAAACTGAATCCCCCACTTGGGCCTCCACCACCTCAATCCTCCATCTCTCGATAGCAAGCTCACAAGCAAAAGGCAAGCTTTGGAAAGAACACAAAAGTGCTCCAAGGGACAAAGGGATGCAGACTCAAGCATAAGTTCCGGCAACAATGGACTATAGTTTCTTTGCTCTCAATTCTCTCATATGCCTTCAATGTACCATAGAGTTCCTTATATAGCTTTTCAAAGGGGTAATGAAAGGTCGAATCCGAGCGATCTCAAGGCATAGGGAAGGCCAGGAGTCAAATGAGTCGGATCCATGTCAAGGAAAACTCCAAAAGGATTTGGATTTTGTACACATCCTGATGTACGTGGTTTTAGTGGTCAAAACCGTGTATATACGCGATTAGAGGTTTAAAATTCATGTGTATCATTTTCACATGTTTTTAGGGATGGTCAAGGAAACATCAAAGGACAAAAATGGTCCAAGGGGTCTAAGGAGTCTGCAGCAAGACAAGGGAAGGCCATACAAAGTGTGATTCACCTGGAGTGGTGAAATCAGCTATAACACCCATAGGTGGCTAAAGCACTTACCAAATCTATCAAGGACCTCACGAGTTGGAAAAAGCATGAGTGAGTTGTCAAGGAGATGGAAATAACATGCTAATCCTAGAAAATGGAGAAAAACTAATGGAGGATGGGTTGGAAACAAAAGCTCCCAGTTTCCTAGTTGACTAGCTTTTGTCTTATCCATAGAAAAGCAGAAAAAGCAGAATAAAGTAGAATCTGATGTAAAGGATGGTCAAAAGGTGGTCAATATCAACCTAGAATTGGAAATAAATCATTCCTAGGATATAGATGGCATGTATTGACTTTAAGGTGCAAGTGGATGCCAACTAATTAAGCTAGTGGGTGAATAATTAATCAAATAATGATTAATTATTTTATCCTAAGTTGTGAGTGGGTTTAATATATTCCTACACTC
The DNA here is from genome assembly GCA_001517045.1 of Pseudotsuga menziesii. Classification (NCBI taxonomy): domain Eukaryota; kingdom Viridiplantae; phylum Streptophyta; class Pinopsida; order Pinales; family Pinaceae; genus Pseudotsuga; species Pseudotsuga menziesii. The sequence goes on along the minus strand of LPNX010600923.1, from coordinate 93,721 downwards.
CTCGCTCAACACTAGTGCTAGGATGTACTTGTACGATACACCTAGGGATACAATGGCCAAGGATCCGATGCTCCAGAGCTTATGCTCAACATCAACATGAAAGGCTCCATGGCTTATGCCCAACACTTCCAATTATCTTTTCATGTGTTCCAGAGCTTCTCGCTCAATACAAATCGTCAATCACTCAAGTGGTCCATAGCTCCTCGCTCAACACAAATCATCAATCACTCAAGTGCTCCAGAGCTTCCCACTCTACAAAAAACATCTCATCAATCATGTGCTTCAGGGTCCACCCCCAACACAAACCAGCATATATATATATTATCAAGAATTGGCTTACGTCCAATATGTAAAAAAAATCATCATGTTCATATGCAGTGGGGTATTTGACCCAATATAAAAATAAAACATTCAAATAATCATCATAATCAATAGGCACATGCCTATAAGTGTTAGGTACAAAATTCAGGATCTTATATCCCTCCCCACTTAGAACAACACCATCCCTAGTGTTCTAGGGACTCGGAATGATATCATGAAACAAGGTGGGGTAAGCCTTTCTCATGGTGGCCTCGTTCTTCCAAGTAGCTTCATCAGCCTCAAGGTGCTTCCACTGCACTTTCAATTGTACTATGGTGCACTTCCAGAGCTGCACCTCTATTTTGTCCAAAATATGAGTAGGCTCAGGGGAAAACTCCCCATCAGGTTCCACCTATAATAGGGACCAATCCTCAACATGTTTAGTATCATAAACATATTTATTTAACAAATATCCATGGAAAACATTATGGACTCTTACATGCACGGGCAATGTTAGTTCATAAGCCATTGGCCCTTTCTTGGTCAGTATTTCAAAAGGTCTGCAAAATCTAGGTGCTAACTTACCGCACCTACCCAAGCTCAATGAGCTTCGTTTGGATTTTACTTTCAACTAACATGATCACCTATTTGAAAGTCATTATCCTTTCTTTTCTGACCCGCATAACTTTTCTGGCGGTCTTGTGCTTCTTTAAGGTTCACCTGGACCTTGGTAACCAAATGTTCCAAGTCTATCAACAAATCAGGCCCTAGCATGATCTGATCCACCGGGCTATCCCAAGTAACTGGTGTTCTACACTTCTATTCATAGAGTACCTCAAGGGACTCATATTGGCGGAAGCCTGATAACCATTGTTATACGCAAACTCTACGAGATGTAAGTAATCCTCCAACTTCATGGGGTTCTTCATGACATACATCCAAAGCATGTCCTCGACAATTTGGTTTATTCTCTCTTTCTACCCATTTATCTGCGAGCAATATGCAGTGCTGAAGTTCAACCGTGTCTCCAATCTGGAGAATAAATATCTCCAAAATTTTCCTATGAACTTAACATCTCGATCTGAGATAATTACCTTGGGTATCCCATGCAATCTAAATATCTCTTTCAAGAATATATCAACAATGTTCATGGCCTTGTAGGTTGACTTTATAGGAATGAAGTGTGCTGCATTCGAAAGCTTGTCGATGACCACAAAAATAGGATCATTTTTATTTTTACTTTTTGGTAAACCGGTGATAAATTCCATTCTAATAACCTCCCACTTCCATTCCATAATGGGCAATGACTGCAGTAATCCCACAGGATGCTGATGCTCAGCTTTAACTAGCTGACACTCTTGACATTTCGCAATAAACATTGCAATGTCGGCCTTTAACTTAGGCCAGAAAAAGTGTCTCTTGACAGCGGATATCACCTTTTGATATCCTAGGTTCCCCAAGTAGGATTCCCGATGAAATTCCATGAGGACGCTGGACCGAAGGTCCCCTCCATCTGGAACATACAAGCGATCCTTGGACCATAGTAGTCCGGATTTTTCCACCTTGTATTCTTTTTGTTGTAGAAACAACTTGTCCTCCTGGAATTTCTCGAGGATCTCTACATAGAAGGGGTCAACTCCATTGACAGCTCTAATCTTCTCATGCAAATCTGCATCAGTTTGACTCAAGGTCACCTCATAAATCATATGAGTTCATTGGCTTAAAGCATCGACAACCTTATTCTCCTTGCCCTTAATGTGCTTAAGCTCAAAATGGTACTCGCTAAGGAAATCCAACCATCTAGCCCTAGAATTTAGATCCTGTTGATCAAATAAATACTTCAAACTCATATTATCTGTCTTCAGAAGGAAATTCCTTCCCATGAGGTAGTGCCTCCACATCCTTAAAGCATGGATGATGGAAACTAACTCAAGATCGTGCGTAGGGTAATTCTGCTCATGGTCTTTTAACTTTCATGACTCATAACCGATCAGTTGATCATTATGCAAGAGGACTCCTCCAAGTCCTTCCTTACTTGCATCTGTGTAAACAATGAAATCCCCATTGGGATCCGTAAATCGTAACACTGGTGCGGTCATCAAAAGTTGCTTAAGCTTTTGAAAACTTTCTTTACACTTAGTGGTCCATAAGAACTTACTTGCTTTCTTTTGCAAAGTGATCATGGGGCAAGCGATTCTCGTGAAGTTCTCAATGAACTTTCAATAATATCTGGCTAATTTCAAAAATGACCTAATGTTAGTGACACTAGCAGGGGTAGTCCAATCCTTTATGGATTTGATCTTTTTTAGGTCCACAGGTATCCCTGTCTCAAAGATAATGTGACCTAGATACTATATTTGTGGTTTGTAAAAATCACATTTACTAAACTTAGTGTAAAGTTGGTGTTCTCTTAACACTTGTAGTACTACCCGAAGGTGTTCTTCGTGTTCTTATTTATTCTTTGAATAAACTAGTATGTCATCTATAAAGATAAGATGAACTTATCCAGATACCTACTGAATATGTTGTTCATCATACACATAAAGTTCAAGGGTGCGTTGTTCAACCCGAACGACATCACTACAAACGCGTAGTGCCCATACCTTGTACGAAAGGCGGTTTTATGAATATCCTCATCATGAATCCATACCTGATGGTATCAGGATCACAGGTCAATATTTGAAAATATTTTGGCTCCTCCCACCTGATCAAACAAGTCATCGATCCCGGGGAGTGGGTAACGGTTATTGATAGCCATTTTTTTCAACTGATGGTAATCGATGCACATCCGCATCGTACTGTCTTTCTTCTCTACAAAAAAATCGATGCACCCCAAGGGGACACACTGGGTCAGATATACCCTTTCTCTATCAACTCTTGCAACTGTAGTTTGAGTTCCACCAGCTCAAGTGCACTCATGTGGTAAGGGACTTTGGAGGCTGGAACTGATCCTGGGGTTAGTTCGATAGAAAAGTCTAGGTCTCGTTTTGTAGGTAATCTAAGGATTTCCTTGGGAAACACATCCTTGAATTATTCAAGAATGGGGAAGTCTTCTATGTGTTGTTCCCTATCAGACTCTATGTCTTGGATGTTTATTGTAAACAACTTGAAGCCTTTCCGAACACGTTTCTTTGCTTGTAAGGCAGGTATTTGTCTTACAAAAACTTTCTTTCGAATGCCTTGAACCTTCACTTGGTTCCCTAGGCTATCAGTACACAAGATAGACTTGTGCAAACAATCGAGCATGACATGGTGCTGTTCCAGACAATCCATGCCGATAAGTCCATCATGCGATCCTAAAGGTAGAATGTTCAATTTCGTAAAAAAACCATTCAGGTTTACCTCACATTCTTTAACAATTTTTGAAACTTTCTATTTTGTACATGTGGCTAATTGAACCATCCAAGGTTTATCATGTTTTACTTTTCCTAGTTTGCATATGTCATAATGAAATCCCCATTGGGATCTGCAAATCATAACATTGGTGCGGTCATCAAAAGCTGCTTAAGCTTTTGAAAACTTTCTTTACACTTAGTGGTCCATAAGAACTTACTTGCTTTCTTCTGCAAAGCGATCAAGGGGCAAGCGATTCTCGAGAAGTTCTCAATGAACTTTCAATAATATCTGGCTAATCCCAAAAATGACCTAATGTTAGTGACACTAGAAGGGGTAGTCCAATCCTTTATGGATTTGATCTTTTTCAGGTCCATATCTATCCCTGTCTCAAAGATAATGTGACCTAGATACTATATCCGTGGTTTGTAAAAATCACATTTACTAAACTTAGCGTAAAGTTGGTGTTCTCTTAACACTTGTAGTACTACCCGAAGGTGTTTTTCGTGTTCTTCTTTATTCTTTGAATAAACCAGTATGTCGTCTATAAAGATAAGACAAACTTATCCAGATACCTACTGAATATGTTGTTCATCATACACATAAAGTTCGCAGGTGCGTTGGTCAACCCGAACGACATCACTACAAACTCATAGTGCCCATACCTTGTACGAAAGGCGGTTTTATGAATATACTCGTCACGAATATGTACTTGATGGTATCAGGATCACAAGTCAATATTTGAAAATATTTTGGCTCCTCCCACCTAATCAAACAAGTCATCGATCCCAGGGAGTGGGTAACGGTTATTGATAGTCATTTTTTTCAACTGACGGTAATCGACGCACATCCGCATCATACTGTATTTCTTCTCTACAAAAAAAATTGATGCACCCCAAGGGGACACACTGGGTCAGATATACCCTTTCTCTATCAACTCTTGCAACTATAGTTTGAGTTCCACCAGCTCAAGTGCACTCATGTGGTAAGGGGCTTTGGAGGCTGGAACTGATCCTGGGGTTAGTTCGATAGAAAAGTCTAAGTCTCGTTTTGGAGGTAATCTAAGGATTTCCTTGGGAAACACATCCTTGAATTATTCAAGAATGGGGAAGTCTTCTATGCGTTGTTCCCTATCAGACTCTATGTCTCGGATGTTTACTGCAAACAACTTGAAGCCTTTCTGAACACATTTCTTTGCTTGTAAGGTAGGTATTTGTCTTACAAAAACTTTCTTTGGAATGCCTTGAACCTTCGCTTGGTTCCCTAGGCTATCAGTACACAAGATAGATTTGTGCAAAAAATCGAGCATGACATGGTGTTGTTCCAGACAGTCCATGCTGATAAGTCCATCATGCGATCCTAAAGGTAGGATGTTCAGGTTTACTTTCGTAAAAAATCCATTCAGGTTTACCTCACATTCTTTAACAATTTTCGAAACTTTCTATTTTGTACATGTGGCTAATTGAACCACCCAAGGTTTATCATGTTTTACTTTTCCTAGTTTGCATATGTCAACAATTTTAGGTGCAACATAGCTCTAGCAAGCACCGGTATCAATAAGTATTGAAACATAAGTGTCCAAGCCGCATTACCTTCTATCTCGACCATTGTAGCTTGATGATCTTCCTGTCGGTCATCCAATGCAGCATAGATTTGGGGTGTTCCAGCTATGTCCTCAATAGTTGGTTCTTCTTGTAAATTGTGTAAGACCCCACTGGCCGTGTTCTTATAATCTCAGGCATAATGAGTCTTGCTGCATTTCAAGCACTTGATCTGTAGCGGGATACCATTAGCCCCACTTTCTACTGGTTTGTTAACATTAGCGACTGGAACATAAGGCTTCATGCCAGGTTTATTAAAGTTCCTGTTTTCTTGAAAGTTGTTATTCGGCTTTCTGTACGGCTGTGGGTTGGACCCAGGTTTGTGGTTATTAGAGAAGTTCTTAGACTTCTCTTAGTTTCAGTTCATGTTGGAGCCTTAGATGCCCAAGCTCATAATAGAGCCTATTTTTGTGCAGTGTGGTATCCAAAGTCTTAAGCATGTCAAATTCAATCCTATCCTGAAAATTGGGAGGAAGACATCCTAGGAACTACTGGATCTTTACCTTTTCTTCCTTGATGTATGGTACATAATGCAACAGATCTAGAAATCTGTTAATAAACGCATCCATAGTCATGGATCCCATGTGTAGTTCGTGAAACTCTTTCACTTTTCGGTCAAAGAACCTTTCTGACATATTTTTTTCTTGGAAAATATTTTGAAACGTATCCCAGCGTATTTCTTGCAGTTCATCTTTCTTGGTGTGTTTTAAATCTCTCCATCTTGTTTCTTTTCCATTCAAGTTATAGATGGCGAGACGAGCCTTCATCTCACTTGAGTAGTTATGAACCTGGAAATACTTACTCATGCCCAGCAACCACTCCTCAGACTTTTCCCCAGTGTTGACTTCACCTTCATAGGTCGGGGCTCTTATTTTTCGAAACTGCCCCTAAATACTTTCATTACTCTTTTGCTTATTTCTCTATGGAGAAAGTGAGTCACCACTAGAAGGACTGTGATGATCTTCTTTGGTTGCTTCAGGGGTATATTCTCTTTCTTATTCTCTTGGGTTGCTGGCCCATTTATAGTATGGTTCTCTTTTGGATCTGTTGGTGGACTGAGTAGGTTTACCTTGCGGGCTTCCTCCCATCATATTTCTCAGTAAGGATTCATTTATAGCTTGCTGCTCCTTCCTTTTGTTCAGGCTGTTTTCTCTCAAACTTTTCAATTCAGCTTGAAGACTATGTAGAGTTTTCAAAACATCATAGTTTAGCTCTACCACTAGTTCCACTTCCGAAGTGGGGGTGGTCATCTTCCCTTGACGACTGTTTTCTTCCTCAGTATTCATAAACTAAATAGTGATGTAAACATTCTTGTAACTGAAAAACAAATTTTTAATAACAGGATCATTTTCTGTTAGAAACCACAATTTAATATTATACTTTATTTCTCTGCGGTGATAGCTTGGTGCACCCATAGGTCTCTTAGTACTGAAGTTGGACTAAGATACCACTTGTAATGTCCCCAAAAATCGAAAAATAAAATAAAATTATAGGCTAGTAAAAACTACCTAGACGGAACATTATTCACTTGTGGAACTCTATTATACACTTTAGGTACCTTTGTTTATTCGTAAGTTGTTCTTACAATCTGTCTTTTACTTTCTGCACTTATTTTTTTTTATGTACTTTACTTATGATGTTGTACTACTATTTACGAATTAGTGTTATGTTCTTACTTTTGTCTCTTATGTGTTGCCACTAGATTTATATGCTTCCTCCTTTCTGCATTGTCGCACTTGTTAATTAAATAGTCCTAACTTAACTTTTTTTTGTGGAAACAAAGTGGGTAGAGTGGCGGGACTCGTTCTCCCATGACGGTTTGAGAGGTAAAGGTGTTTACTGGTTTGCAGGCTTATTTAGTTCTCTAAACTAAGGCACCTATTCTATTTTACATGCAGTTCATGATTGCAACAGAAACTTGTTTAAAGAGTTCGAAAAGCCTTAATCTTGAAGAACATACTACTGGTTGACTTTGGTTCCTTTACCGGCTCCGAATCATAACAGGTATAATTACTATTCTCGTCAATTTAGCTATCACTACTAAAGTTCTTGTTCTGTACTTATTCTTCCTTATGGTCCTGTACATCATGGTATTAATTACGTTTATGTTTAGTTTATTAAAAAATATTAATCATATCTTGTTTTTTTTCTATATGTGCAGGTTATTATCTCGGAATAGGTTCCGATCTTGATTTTTCTTACAAGGGTTAAATGCAAAACATGGCATATTACATATGCCATGTTCAATAAGCATAGGCTTAGGGCTTAATTGTATTGCATTAAGTTAATGTTTTAACGTAAGGTTCATATGTTAATATGCCTTAACCCTATGGTGTATTGTAATATATTAACATATAAGTCTTATGGTTGACTTAAGGCCAACGTAGACCATACATGGACTATACGCTTAAGTCTTGTCATTGCAATACATTATGCCTTGTTATAACAAGCATGTTGTAATGTTTTACCTTGTTTTATGACTAGGATGGCGAATATATATATAATATGGAACCATATATTAGCAAGGTTTAGGCCTTTATGGGAAATGGAGGCCACGGATTATGCAATGAAGCTTGACTATGGAGAGTGGGTTTTGTATTTTGTTAATCGACTCAAGCTGGTGCATTTAATGTCTTTAAAAATTGTGGCAGCCCCAAGCTTCAGGCTTGAAACATGATGGTTTTGTCATTTTCAACGTTTGAGTTGGGGTTTGGTCTTGCTCTGCGTAGGGGGAAATGGAGGCGACCTCCACAGTCACGGAAGTAAGACCCCGGTTGGTTTATCAATAATTCTTTGGTTTTCACATGCCCCAATTTTGTAAAATAATGTTATTTTATTTTTATATTATTTCCAAACATTATGTTAAATTTAATGCTAAGTGGAAACTGATGACTCAGCAGAGTCAAGGATGTGGAATGTAATTTTGAATATTTAATTTTTAATAAATAAAAAGTGGAGACAACAGCCTGGGAGAGCTGTTAAAAAGAGTGTTACTGGTCAAGTGGTGGAAGGAACTAGGTGGATAGCAAAAAGGCAAGTGGCAGCATCCTCAAATACTTCCTATGTTGTAGGTGGCAAATTCCTTACATTTGGGGTCATGATTCCCCAAGAAAGTGGGATCAGAATAGGTGGCTCAATTAATGACAACTAACCCAAAAAGACCTAGGCAATCTTATTAAAAATGCCCAATGTAGAGAGCTGAGGATGCTCATTTTTTCCAGGGGAAGAATCATTCAGGTGAATGCACTTCAAGGAATTTATTGGGAAAGGGAAAATTGAAGGAGGGAGTTTGAGGGGTAAACTACAGGAAGTTGATCTAGTGCAGCTTGCAGTTGGAGATCTTACTGCAGTATGTAGAGTTGGTATTGAGTCTCAAGACAAGTACTTTGTTGTTTGCTCCACCTAGTTCCAGCCAAGAAGACCAGAACAGCCTTGGGGGTCCTGAGAAGTCGCTGTTTGAGCGCTCTGTAGGAGTTGGTAGGGAGGAACGGCCTCCCATTGCTATTTTCGTCCAACTTAAAAAGACAGGTTTCATTTTCCTTTCAATTCCTGTGTTATAGTTAATCTCTATGTATGGTTAGTAAATGAATGATGTTATGATATGCTGTGTTAAACCTCTTAGTTATTCCAGATTAAATCTGTACTAGGATGAAAGATAAATCCTACCTGTGTTTTTCCCCATCTGGAGTAATACAGACCATACTCTAGCACAGGTAGTTTGTTTAAGTACATAAAAGTATGATAGGATTGTAATGAATTAAATACTCATGTTCAAAGTAAAGATATTTTACCTTTTTGTAGATAGATGCTTATTAGAATATTATTAATTTGTTTGCAGCTCCATGTCATTAGAAATAAACTGTGGAAATAGCAAGTTAATACAGAATTTTACTTATAGTATTGACTGACATCAGTAGGTAAATTTTATCAATTATTTTCTACGCAGTCTTTATTTACATAAACTGTACCTTACTTGGAAATAGAAGACTTAGATTTATCAACTAGGTATTAATAGTTCATGTTATGAATAAGTATAAATATATTACTGATATCTTTTCCCTTTAGTAATATTTAATTTTCCTGTATCTATTGGAACTATAATTAAATAATATGGTAAAGATTTCAGTAGTCCTTACCGAGCTTAATAGTTAAAGGATAAAAGTAACTTAGAGTTAAGTAAAATACTGTAAACTATATTATAATTATGTAGAACAGTATAAACATAAAGAATACTGATAAGTATGGAGGTTTTACATTTTTGTATTCTAAGTAACCCACAGCAACAAATTAAATAAAACTAATGTAAATATTATAGACTGTTTCAGTTATAATTATTATGTAAATTTAAGAATGGCTGTATTACTTGGATAATAGTATTATAAATGTAAATATTATTAATATTATTATTCTCAAAACAGAGAACAACTATAGGATAATAATTAATGAATACAACAACAATAATTACAAGGTAATAACATAGGAAATTAACATCCTATTAAAAATAAAAGGGATCAAAACCCTAGCTCACAAATTGAGCATAAATGATAAACTTTGAAATATAAATTATAAATAAATCTAAGTATCATAGTAGCTTAGGTCATACTTAGATTAATATCTATCAATTATTATCTAACAAGCACAATGGCTTCTGCAAAAGAAACAGAGTCTATTAAAGACAACATATACTTAATTATTGGGATTTTAGCCCTCAAAACTAAAAACATTGCCATTACTGACATATTAGCCTTTTCTCTTCACCGTAGGTAAACAAAATACTCCATTCTCAGTCCTTAAGGACATATAAACAAAAATAAAGAAAACAATATAATTATTAGCTTAAGAGTAATTTTAACCGAACCAGGGTTTTACAGGTTAAACCCTTACCCATTGAAATTCATCAAAATATTCAAGATTTCCATCACGGCTATGAGTATAGCCTTCAAATTTAAACATATCAAAACTGGATAAATACTCAAATAGAGTTATCTTCATAAATTTTCAAAATGGGTATAAACCCTAATTCTTTACAGAGTACGGCTCAATGGCTAGCTATCAACTACATATTGCAGCGAATCTATCTTCGCTAGCATACTTCCAAAACCGACAGAGAAGATAAGCTTAAACCAAAATACTACACTCAAAGAGTGCAATCACCCTGTCGAGGGTTTGATTTTAAAGATATAAATTATAATAACCTGTAAACAGTTCAAAACATCACAGTTTAACTTGTGGAGAAACAAGAAAGGGTATTCAAACCCTGGGTGAGACCAACGACTACCCCAACTGCATCTAAGGTGAGAACCCATCCTTCAAACCACGGTGCTTACCTGAAATGAAGTCACGAGCCATGGCCGGCACAAGGGTATTCTTGTATCTCTGTATGAGCTACACCTCCACGATTTTCTGCAGCAAAATGCAAACCCTTGTCAGCAACCTTTTACATGTGAAAAGCTTAAAATAATTACTGTAAATAAAAAAAACTTGTTGAGTGTAAAAGAATGGTGTATGAAAATCATACCCGTCACGAGTAGTAAAGTGAGCTGGGTCGCAAGCATCATCACCTACCAACGACACAACGGAGAACCTATTAACTCATGAAAACCTCACACAGCAGCAAGCTATGAAGAGCCGAAAAGCAATCTGAAGTTTAACAACTACACAAGCGTTGGGGAAAAGGTTTCAGGCAGCGAAGAACTTTCAGCGAAGGAAGAACAGCTCCATGACTGAAAAAGGAAGTTTAACAATCAAAACCACTCCTGAGAGAACGGAAACAACATAAAGGCAAGGTTTAGGGTGGCAATAACCAGGAAACGCCGGTGGCCATGGAAGATGAGCCCTGGAGCAGCGTGAACGATGGGATAACCATGCCTTAGGTCAAGTTTCCTGAGTGTTTTATATGCCTTACACTTGGACAGGATCACTCCACGTATCCTTAGATTTATTCCACAATCGAGGGTCGTGTTCCATAGTTCTTTGCATGAGAATTACATTATTGTTTGTTCTCACAGCGCGGGGTAAAAACCTTATCAACAACCCAATAGTATGGAGTCAAACTCTAATCATCAGCATTACAAATTATTAACCCTTGATCATCAATCATTAATGTAGAATAGTGTACGTTGATCGAGCTTGAACCATGTGTAATTACAAGTTTAAAACCCGACGCGGATTATGCCAAATCATCACCACTTTAAATTTTATTGTTTATGTTATACATTATCATAACATGTTGAGTGTTGGCATAATTACTCTCTAGCTTAGTCTTAATAAGTTAGATAGCATAGGATACATGTTAAGATTGTAGATTTATACTTAGTTAAGTCTTTAATATGGTTTTCAAGAATGCATATTAACTATTACAAGACCTTGGCAACTCTAGTAAAAAGGCTCAAGTCCCTTGAGGTTTGCCTTGAAAACTTGAACACAATATAGTTTGGTATGTAAATGCATGGTAAGTTAACCCTTATTAAACCACTCATTATTAGAGTTTGGGATTAGTAGACCCTTTTATTTTAGGAAATTTTTTAAGTCTAACTTTTATAGAAGTATCTTATATTAATGCCAAGAAGTTAAGGCTAAATGCGATTTTGTGACATTAATAAACTTTTATAGATTATTGGCTCATCAAACAAGTCATTATAAATAGTTAAGAATTATAAATGAATTGATAACTCCTATAGCATCGAAAACTATGGAGTAGTACATTTTTTAAAGATAATGGTATTATCACAAGAATATGTCGTATAGTTATACGACATTACTTGTTAATAAATGGGAACACTTCATTTTGGTTTTATGTTCATCAATTTATCTAGTGGATAGTAACATGGTTATATAAATAAAACTGATAATATGATAAAAAGCGATGCTTTTAACATTTTCAAAAGTAAGTAAAATTCAGAGTGAGACTATAGGAACAAAGTATGGGTAGCTGTAAGATCTTGTAGAGAAGAGCTTGATGGTATTAGTTTCTTAATTTAAAAGTTCTTACTGTTAATAAGATAATAGGCTATGAGTACCCTATAAAAAAAAAAAAAATTCAAGGGCAACGATCATGCAAGCTAGACAAGATAATATTGCAAAAATATTGTAAAATAGAACAATTGCTTTTGAGTATGATTAAACAGTTAGACTAAAGACGAAATTCACATAACTAAAAGTCTAATGATAAAGTCGCAGTTATACTATACTAACATTACACTTCCTTTAAGCTTGTTTATCTAAACGACTGATGTAAATCAAATGATTTTACCTTGCAGTAGCTGTCTAGTATTTAGCAGCTTAATGTACTAAGCTTTTTAATTTGCAATTAAAATACTGCTGACATTAATAAATCTTTAAAAATATATATATACTTGATCGATCATACCTATAAAAACCTGTAAGAAATAGTATTCATCTGCTTTAGCACGAATGCTAAGTAAGCCCCGGATCTAAAAGTAAATTCCACCTACTGACATAAAGAGCTAATCAGTAATCTGAAGCAGATATTACACAAAAGATTTTTATTCTACTATGAACAAATAAATTGTTAAAGAAACCACTTACTTGACTAATATTGAGGTTAACTGTTAGCTGTTAGTATAACCGCAGGTTTTAACATTTATTGTTAACTCGAAAAATTTTAAATTTTTGCAAAATTTGGGGTTGTGACATGTGGTATCAGAGCATAAAGTTCAAACACTGGGCCTTCATGCAGCCCAACTAGCTTTCATAAAACTGTAAAATTAAATTCTTATGCTAACGTATTTAATTTTTTATGTTATTCAACAGAGAATTGTCTTTTTCTGAAGTTTAACAGGAAAGTATGGAAAGGTTGGGAGAGTATGTAGAGGAGGAGTCTCCCATTACAGAAACAAGAAATTTACCCAAAGATCCTATACCAGGGAATGTAACTACAAATTCGTCAGAGCTGTTACAGACTGCAAAACATTTGAAAACTGAAATAGAGTCTGTAAAGAAAGAGAATGAAAGGATTCTGAGAGCTCAGGAAGAGCTGAATCAGATCCTAATGGAAAAGCTTCAAACCGAAGGAAGGGGTAGAAGATCAGAATCTGAAGATGCTAGTCATCCAAGAAAATCTAAAAAGATGAAGTATACAAAGACTGAAAATAGTTCATCATCAGAATTTTTTGGTGAACGGCAAAGTTACCATACTACTAGTAATAGTAGTGATGATGATCTGTATGTCAAGAAGAGGAAATATAAACCTTATGAGGAAATCTTAGGGGAATTCAAAAAGATAAAACCACCAACCTTTAATGGAGAGACTGAGAAGGGGGAGGAAGCCGAGTCCTGGTTGTCCGGGATGAAGAAGTACTTCCAGATATATAATTATTCTAACCAGTTAAAGGCTAGGATGGCTATATACAACCTATTAGGAAAGGCTGATATTTGGTGGCAGGACTTGAAGAGAGTTAAGGGTATAAAAGAGAAGGAAGTTAATTGGAGTACCTTTAAGCGGTATTTTAAAAATAAATTCATGTCTAAGTAGTATTACGAGGAAAGGACTAAGGAGTTTTATGAACTAAAGTTAGGTTCTATGACAATGAAGGACCTGAATAGGAAATTTTTAAGTCTACTTAGGTATGTACCCTACCTAGTGTATGAGAAACCAAAAGTACAGCGATTCCTTAGCTGTTTACCATATCATATTAAGGATAGAATTGAATATGATAACCCAAAGACCCTGGAGGAAGCTATGAGGAAGGCTAATTTTTGCTTTGAGCAGGGTCGAAAGAAAGAAAGCTTGGCCAACTAGAAGGCTAAGAAAAATAACAATCAGTCCACATTCAAGAAGAAGGATTTTGTGCCTAACAGGAATTTTAAGAATAATAAGGCCAAAAACTTTTCTAACAATAAGAATTTCTAGGGAAATAGAATTAGTACACCCAATAATCAAAGCAATTTTAAGGGTAAGGAAGCTGCAAATAATCTTGGAAGTTTTACCAAGAATTTTGAGCGTAAAGAGCCTGTCAAGTGCTGGGAATGTAATGGCCCACACTATGCTTCAGTCTGTCCAAATCGAAAGAAGACTATTAGCAACATCCATACCGTACAGGAGGAGATGACTATTGGAGAACTAGCGAGGAGCATGCCCAGAATTAATGCAGCCTTGGAGAACCGACAGGCTGAATATCAGACTTCCATGGTGGAAGTATAAGGTATGATTAATCAGACCCCTGTAAATATTTTAATTGATCCAGGAGCTAGTCTCAGTTATATTGCACCTCATATAGTGGAAAAATGTAAGTTATCTATCGATAAGTTTGAAAATTCATGGTTAGTTCAATTAGCCACTGGGGCTAAAAGAAAAGTAACTAGCTTTGTAAAAGAATGTGCTTTACTTATGGATAAATTTGAAACTATTCTTAAACTTAATGTTTTTCCACTTGGCTCATATGATTTGTTGATTGGTATGGACTGGTTAGAACAGCATAGAGTAATTTTAAACTGTTACGACAAAACGTTTACATGTTTAAATGGTGATGAACAACCAGTAATTGTTAAGGGTATTCCTAGAAAAACTATGGTAAGATAGATTTCTGCTTTACAACTTAAAAGAGATGTTAGAAAAGGATGCAAAGCTTACGCTGTAACAATTACTGATGAAGAAATTAAAATTGAAACAGACAAGTTAAAATTAGAATATATCCCTGTTTTAAAAGAATATGCTGATGTATTCCCAGAAGAAATTCCAGGATTACCTCCAAAAAGGGAATTGGACTTCACCATTGAGTTGATACTGGGTGCAATACCTAGCTCAAAGGCCCCTTACCGAATGAACATATTAGAACTTAATGAGTTAAAATCGCAATTAAAAGAGTTAATAGATAAAAAAATACATTCGGCCAAGTGTGTCTCCCTAGGGGCACCTGTTATCTTTGTTAAAAAGAAAGATGGGACTATGCGATTATGCATAGACTACCGTTAGCTAAACAAAATGACTATTAAAAATCGATATCCGTTGCCCCGCATAGATGATTTACTTGATCAACTACATGGAGCCACGTTGTTTTCAAAGATAGACTTAAGGTCAGGATATCATCAAGTGAGGATTAAAGAGGAAGATATCTTCAAGACAGCCTTTAGAACTAGATATGGACACTACGAATTTGTCGTAATGCCATTCGGGCTTACTAATGCCCCAGCTGTCTTTATGTATTTAATGAACAATATAATGCATAACTATTTAGATAAGTTCGTGGTTGTGTTCATCGATGACATCTTAATCTATTCAAAAACTGAAGAAGAACATAAAGAACACCTAAAAATTGTTTTGCAAGAGTTGCAAGAACATCAACTCTTTGCAAAGCTTAGTAAGTGTGACTTCTTTAAGGATAAGATTCAGTATCTAGGTCACGTAGTGACCAAGGAAGGAATTTCTATTGATCCTGAAAAGATATGGGCAATCGAAGATTGGCCGTATCCTAAAAATGTGACAGATGTTAGATCTTTCATGGGCATTACCAGTTATTACCGGAGGTTCGTTGAAGGTTTCTCAAGGATAGCTAATCTGATAACTTCTTTGCAGAAAAAAGGAAAGAAGTTCGATTGGAACTAGAAATGCGAAGAAAGCTTTAAGAAGTTGAAAACTTTATTAACCAGTGCACCTATTTTAAGAATAGCAGATCCAAATAAAGAGTTTGTAGTGTGCACTGATGCTTGTAATGAAGGATTAGGTGGTGTTTTGACTCAAGAAGGGCATGTTATTGCCTATGAGTCTAGAAAGTTAAAAATTCATGAAAGGAACTACGCAACGTATGATCTGGAACTAGCAGCTGTGATACACGCCTTAAAAATGTGGTGACACCACCTAATCGATAGAAAATTTGTTTTAATGACTGATAATAAAGGACTGAAATATCTTTTAGATCAACCAAATCTAAATGCTAGACATGCTAGGTGGTTAGCTTTCTTAAGTGAGTATGATTTTGAAATCCAGCATATAAAAGGTAAAGAGAATAAAGTCGTTGATGCATTAAGTAGGAATGCAAGGCTGAATTTTGCAACATCAATCAATACTTACGTTTCAGACTTAAATGAACAACTTAAAGAAGGGGTAAAACAAGATGAAATTTATCAGAAATTACAAGCTAAGGCTAAGGAAAACCCCATAGAAAACTTAATAAAAGGTTACAGCTTAAATGAAAAGGATTTTTTACTGTTTAAATATAAACTGTATGTACCTAATGTACCTAAAGTTAAGCTCTTAATTCTAGATGAAATCCATGAAACACCATATTCAGGTCATCTAGGTTATAAAAAAACTATAACCATGTTAATAAAGGAGTATTTTTGTCCAAATATGAAAACTGAAGTAGCTGATTATATTGCAAGATGTCTAGAATGTCAACAGGTAAAAACCGAACATCAACGCCCATCCGGTTTGCTACAGCCTTTACCTATTCCTAGCTGGAAATGGGAAGTGATTGGTCCAGACTTTATTACTGGACTGCCTAGAAAATAGAATCAGAATGACTCTATTATGGTAGTGGTTGATAAGTTAAGTAAGGAAGCTCATTTTATACCTGTTAAAACTACTTACAAGGCTACCAATATAGTTGATATTTTTCTAAAACAGATTTTTTGATTACATGGGATACCAAAAATTATAATCTCAGATCGAGATCCTAAGTTCACAGGAAACTTTTGGAAGTCCTTGTTTAAAGGATTAAATAAAATATTGAATTTCAGTACTTCTTTCCATCCTCAAACAGATGGACAAACTGAAAGGGCAAACCAAGTATTGGAAGATTTATTGAGAATGTATGTGAAAGATCAACCATGTAAGTGGGAAGACTATTTACATTTAGTGGAATTTGCGTATAATAACAATTATCAGGCATCAGCTAGATTCAGTCCATTTGAAATTTTGTACAGATGAAAATGTAATACTCCTATCTCTTGGAGTAATCCAGTAGATAGATTGGTATTGGGTCTAGAATTGTTGAAAGAAATGGAGGAGATTGTGAAACAAGTGCAGGGAAATTTAAAAGTGGCACAAGATCGGCAGAAGAGTCAAGCAGACTTGAAACGAACTCCAAGGGAGTTCTAGGTAGGTGAACATGTGTTCATCAAGGTGAGGCCCAAGAAAAGCTCTCTAAGACTGGGGAGTTGTGCAAAATTGGCACCTCGATACTGTGGTCCATTTGAAATATTGTCTAGGATTGGTCAAGTAACCTATCAATTAGCATTACCACCTAACTTAAGAGTACATAATGTTTTTCATATTTCCATTTTAAAGAAATATGTTCATGATGCTACTCATGTGGTTAATTGGAATGTTGTACAGGTGGAACCAGAAGGAGAATTCCTGGTGGAACCGGACTGTATCCTCAGGAGGAGGGAAATTACACTTCGAAACCGCATCATTGGATAGGTGAAGGTGCAATGGAAGCACCTTAGTCCTGAAGAAGCCACCTGGGAATTGGAAAGTAGGATGCGAGATGCATATCCAATTCTGTTCCAGGGGGCTTCGGAGGATGAGGAATAAATAACATCGAGGACGATGTTATATTTTAAGGAGGTGTGTATGTCACATGCCCCAATTTTGTAAAACAATGTTATTTTATTTTTATATTATTTCCAAAAATTATGTTAAATTTAATGCTAAGTGGAAACTGATGACTCAGCAGAGTCAAGGATGTGGAATGTAATTCTGAATATTTAATTTTTAATAAATAAAAAGTGGAGACAACAGATTGGGAGAGCTGTTAAAAATAGTGTTACTGGTCAAGTGGTGGAAGGAACTAGGTGGATAACAAAAAGGCAAGTGGAAGCATCCTCAAACACTTACTATGTTGCAGGTGGCAAATTCCCTACATTTGGGGTTATGATTCCCCAAGAAAGTGGGATCAGAGCAGGTGGCTCAATTAATAACAACTAACCCAAAAAGACCTAGGCAATCTTATTAAAAATGCCCAATGTAGAGAGCTGAGGCTGCTCATTTTTTCCAGGAGAAGAATCATTCAAGTGAATGCACTTCAAGGAATTTATTGGGAAAGGGAAAATTGAAGGAGGGTGTTTGAAGGGTAAACTACAGGAAGTTGATCTAGTGCAGCTTGCAGCTGAAGATATTACTGCAGTATGCAGAGTTGGTATTGAGTCTCAGGACTAGTGCTTTGTTGTTTGCTCCACCTAGTTCCAGCAAAGTAGACCAGAACATGCTAGGGGGTCCTGAGAAGTCAATGTTTGAGCGCTCTCCAGGAGTTGGTAGGGAGGAACGACCTCCCATTGCTGTTGTCATCCAGCTTAAAAAGATAGGTTTCATTTTCCTTTCAATTCCCGTGTTATAGTTAATCTCTATGTATGGTTAGTAAATGAATAATGTTATGATATGATGTGTTAAACCTCTTAGTTATTCTAGATTAAATCTGTACTGGGATGAAAGATAAATCCTACCTGTGTTTTTCCCCATCTGGAGTAATCCAGACCGTACTCTAGCACAGGTAGTTTGTTTAAGTACATAAAAGTATGATAGGATTGTAACGAATTAAATACTCATGTTCAAAGTAAAAATATGTTACCTTTTTGTAGATAGATGCTTATTAGAAGATTATTAATTTTTTTGCAAACATGTCATTAGAAATAAACTGTGCAAATAGCAGGTTAATACAGAATTTTACTTATAGTATTGATTGACATTAGTAGGTAAATTTTATCAATTATTTTCTATGCAGTCTTTATTTACATAAACTGTACCTTACTTGGAAATAGAAGACTTAGATTTATCAACTGGGTATTAATAGTTCATGTTATGCATAAGTATAAATATATTACTGATATCTTTTCCCTTTAGTAATATTTAATTTTCCTGTATCTATTGGAACTATAATTAAATAATATGGTAAAGATTTCAGTAGTCCTTACCGAGCTTAATAGTTAAAAGATAAAAGTAACTTAGAGTTAAGTAAAATACTGTAAACTATATTATAATTCTGTAGAATAGTATAAACATAAATAATACTGATAAGTATGGAGGTTTTACATTTATGTATTCTAAGCAACCCACAGCAACAAATTAAATAAAACTAATGTAAATATTATAGACTATTTCAGTCATAATTATTATGTAAATTTAAGAATGGATGTATTACTTAGATAATAGTATTATAAATGTAAATATTATTAATATTATTATTCTCAAAACAGAGAACAACTATAGGATAATAATTAATGAATACAACAACAATAATTACAAGGTGATAACATAGGAAATTACTATCCTATTAAAAATAAAAGGAATCAAAATCCTAGCTCATGAATTGAGCATAAATGATAAACTTTGAAATATAAATTATAAATAAATCTAAGTATCATAGTAACTTAGGTCATACTTAGGTTAATATATATCAATTATTATCTAATAGGCACAATGGCTTCTACAAAAGAAATAGAATCTATTAAAGACATCATATACTTAATTATTGGGATTTTATCCCTCAAAACTAAATACATTGCCATTACCGACATATTAACCTTTTCTCTTAAGCAGTGTAATCACCGTAGGTAAACAAAATACTCCATTCTTAGTCCTTAAGGACATATAAACAAAAATAAAGAGAACAATATAATTACTAACTTAAGAGTAATTTTAACCGAACGAGGGTTTTACAAGTTAAACCCTAACCCATTGAAATTCATCAAAATATTCAAGATTTCCATCATGGCTATGAGTATAGCCTTCAAATTTAAACATATCAAAACTGGATAAATACTCAAACAGAGTTATCTTCATAAATTTTCAAAATGGGTATAAACCCTAATTCTTTACAGAGTATGGCTCAACGGCCAGCTATCAACTACATATTGCAGCGAATCTATCTTCGCTAGCATACTTCCAAAACCGATAGAGAAGATAAGCTTCAACCAAAATACTACACTCATAGAGTGCAATCACCCTGTCGAGGGTTTGATTTTAAAGATATAAATTATAATAACCTGTAAACAGTGAAAAACATCACAGTTTAACTTGTGGCAAAACAAGAAAGGGTATTCAAACCCTGGGTGAGACCAACGACCACCCCAACTGCATCTAAGGTGAGAACCCATCCTTCAAAACATGGGGCTTACCCGAAATGAAGTCACGAGCCACAACCGGTGCAAGGGTAGTCTTGTATCTCTGTACGAGCTACACCTCCACGATTTTCTGCAGCAAAATGCAAACCCTTGTCAGCAACCTTTTACATGTGAAAAGATTAAAATAATTACTGTAAATAAAAAAAACTTGTTGAGTGTAAAGGAATGGTGTATGAAAATCATACCTGTCACGAGGAGTAAAGTGAGCCGGGTCGCAAGCATCATCACCTACCAATGACACAATGGAGAACCTATTAACTCATGAAAACCTCACACAACAGTAAGCTACGAAGAGCCGAAAAGGAATCTGAAGTTTAACAACTACACAGGCGTTGGGGAGAAGGTTTCAAGTAGTGAAGAACTTTCAGTGAAGGAAGAACAGCTCCACGACTGACAAAGGAAGTTTAACAATCAAAACCACTCCTGAGAGAAAGGAAACATCATAAAGGCAAGGTTTAGGGTGGTAATAACCAGGAAACATCGGCGGCCATGGAAGACGAGCCCTGGAGCAGCATGAATGGTGGGATAACCATGGATTAGGTCAAGTTTCCTGAGTGTTTTATATGCCTTACACTTGGATAGGATCACTCCATGTATCCTTAGATTTATTCCACAATCGAGGGTCGTGTTCCATAGTTCTTTGCATGAGAATTACATTATTGTTTTCTCTCACAACGTGGGGTAAAAGCCTTATAAATAGCCCAATAGTATGGAGTCAAACTCTAATCATCAGCATTACAAATTATTAAAACTTAATCACCAATCATTAACGTAGAGTAGTGTACGTTGATCAAGCTTGAACCATGTGTAATTACAAGTTTAAAACCTGACGCGAATTATGCCAAACCCTCACCACTTTAAATTATATTGTTTATGTTATACATTATCATAACATGTTGAGTGTTGGCATAATTACTCTCTATCTTAGTCATAATAAGTTAGATAGCATAGGATACATGTTAAGATTGTAGATTTAGACTTAGTTAAGTCTTTAATATGGTTTTCAAGAATGCATATTAACTATTACAAGACCTTGGCAACTCTAGTAAAAAGGCTCAAGTCCCTTGATTTGTGCCTTGAAAACTTGAACACAATATAGTTTTGTATGTAAATGATTGGTAAGTTAACCCTTATTAAACCACTCATTATTAGAGTTTGGGTTTAGTAGACCCTTTTATTTTAGGAAATTTTTTAAGTCTAACTTTTATAGAAGTATCTTATATTATAGAAGTATCTTATATTAATGCCAAGGAGTTAAGGCTAAATGCGATTTTGTGACATTAATAAACTTTTGTAGATTATTGGCTCATCAAACAAGTCATTATAAATAGTTAAGAATTATAAATGAATTGATAACTCCTATAGCATCGAAAACTATGGAGTAGTACATTTTTTAAAGATAATGGTATTATCACAAGAATATGTCGTATAGTTATATGACATTACTTGTTAATGAATGGGAACACTTCATTTTGGTTTTATGTTCATCAATTTATCTAGTGGACAATGATATGGTTATATAGATAAAACTGATAATATGATAAAAAGTGATCCTTTTAACATTTTCAAAAGTAAGTAAAATTTAGAGTGAAACTATAGGAACAAAGTATGGGTAGCCGTAAGCTCTTGTAGAGAAGAGCTTGATGGTATTAGTTTCTTAATTTAAAATTTCTTACTATTAATAAGATAATAGGTTATGAGTACCCTATAAAAAAAATAATAACTTTCAAGGGCAACAATTATGCAAGCAAGACAAGATAATATTGCAAAAATATTGTAAAATAGAACAACTGCTTATGAGTATGATTAAACACTTAGACTAAAGAAGAAATTTACATAACTGAAAGTCTAATGATAAAGTCGCAGTTATACTATACTAACATGACACTTCCTTTAAGCTTGTTTATCTAAACGACTGATGTAAATCAAATGATTTTACCTTGCAGTAGCTGTCTAGTATTTAGCAGCTTAATGTACTAAGCTTTTTAATTTGCAATTAAAATACTGTTGACATTAATAAATCTTTAAAAATATATATATACTCGATCGATCATACTTGTAAAAAATTGTAAGAAACAGTATTCATCTACGTTAGCACGAATGCTAAGTAAGCCCCGGATCTAAAAGTAAATTCCACCTGCTGACATAAAGAGCTAATCAGTAATCTGAAGCAGATTTTACACAAAAGATTTTTATTCTACTATGAACAAATAAATTGTTAAAGAAACCACTTACTTGACTAATATTGAGGTTAACTGTTAGCTGTTAGTATAACCGTAGGTTTTAACATTTATTGTTCACTCAAAAAAAATTAATTTTTTGCGAAATTTGGGGTTGTGACATTGGTTTTACATTGATATACTTGATCATTGTCATGCTTCTCATCTAGAGCGTATTCGATTTTGGTTGTAGGTGATAGGGTAGCGAAAGAGGGGTGGCTCCATACTTCACTGCCGACTCTGAAGTGTTTGGATAGTGGCTATGGTAATCCTGTGAGAAATTCTACACTTTCTACCTCTTGGCCCTTTTGGGCAGACTGCGTTTGGATTTGTTGCTTGGTTGGGGTTTTATATTGTGGGTTTTGATTTTGCCTTCGGGCTTAAGATACAGACTTGGGGTTTTATTATTTTGTTAAGGCATTAAGTCATGAAGTACTTTGTAAGACATTCGACACTGTGTAAATAAGTTTGGGTATGTAAAATGTTATTTTTATTTCGGGCCTTTTAGCCATGGGCTGCACCATTTCTTGCAATGGTGCATTAGCCCATTGGCATGCCTGTGTAACTTAGTTTTTGGTCATTAAATTACGACTGTGTAAATGGATATATATACTGTTTGTAAATGATTATCATGGTGATTAATCCATATTGTGTATAAGACGATTCTATTCTGTGTTTTTTTGTTTGTTAAGATGGGTGTGTGACAAGGCATTCGCCTGCTCTCGAATGCTCTATAGATAATGATGTTGTTTAGTTTTTATATTGTAATTTCATTGACAGCGTGGGTATAGGCCATGCCATTAATGGCATGAGCTTTTCCCACGGTGTTGCGATAGCTTAGTGTATGGTTGTAATTAATGTTATTATTTCTTATGCGATGTGGACTATGAAGATCCATGGGTGGGGAACCCACGATGGCCAACGTTAGTGTAGGGTTAATTCGGAAGGACTGTGTGTTAAATTAAAAACTTTGGCCAAGGCCATGAATGTGGTTAGGGTCTTACGACCTCACTATTAGTGTATGCATTTGTTTATTACATAGAATTTATTGCATTGATAAATTGCATCCTGCATACATTAGATGTATAGCGTGGCCTGTGTAAAGATGGTTATACGATTTGCTTACTGTTTTTGTATAAAATGCTATGGTTTTCTATTATTTTTTTTGCCTTGGGTCTGGAGATCTGTCACATGCCCCAATTTTGCAAAAATAATATTATCTTATTTGATGTTATTTAAGACATAATGTTAAATTTTATGCTAAGTTGTAATTGATGACTCAACAGAGTCAAGGATATTGAATGTAATTCTGAATATTTTAATTATAAATAAATAAAAGTGGAGACAATATCTTAGGAGAGCTGTTAAAAGAGTGTTAAATGGTCAAGTTGGTGGAGGAGATTGGGTGGAGAGAAAACAGACAAGTGGAAGCATCCTCAAACCTCTTCCAACTGTTGCAGGTGGCAACCTCCCTACATTTGGGGTCATGATCCCCAAGAAAGTGGGATCAGAGTAGGTGGCTCAATTAATGACAATTGACCCAAAAGACCTAGGCAATATTTATAAAAATGTGTATTGAAGAGAGCTGAGGCTCCTCATTTTCTAGAAAAGTATTCATTCAGGTTAATGTACTTCAGAGAAATTCAATGGTGAGGGAATTTGTGTAAAGAGTTTGAGGGGTTAACTGCTAAGTGATCTAGTGCAGCTTTTTAGCTGAAGGATCTTACTGCTGAGTGCAGAGTGATTATTAAGTCATTGGACTAGTCTATTGTTTGTTTGCTCCACTAGTTCTCAGCCAAGGAGACCAGGGACAAGCTCGGGGGTCCTGCGGAGACGTTGTTTGAGTGCTCTACAGGACTTGGTAGGGAGGAACAGCCTCCTAACACTATTGTTGTCTAGCTTAATCAGGTTCTACAGTCTTTTGTTTTACTATGTTAGATGGTTAAATGTGAGACTAACTAATTAATGAATGTTAAATGTTTAGTTGTGAATTGATAGAGTTATTAATGTTTTAGTTTATTGAAAGAATGAATCTGGAATAGAAAAACAAATAATCCTAACCTGTGTTTTTCCACATCTGGAAGGACCAGACTGTACTCTAGCACAGGCAATGTATTTAAATTAGATAAAGGATATGATAGGAGTTCAAATGAATAGATGTATTATGCATTTCATAATATCATAGTAACTTATTTATGTATGTAGATTATTATCAGAAAAGAATAATAACCTGTTTATTTATGTTCATGGCATAACTAGCTTGTTGATGTAAGTATGCTAGAAAAGAAATAGCCATAACTTATTACAGGTAGCAGGTTTATTATATTAATAAGTTACTCAAGTAGATAAGATGTTATTTTTACACAGTACATTATTTTGTTACTCAAATCAAATTATGCAGAAGGGTAAATTGTGATACACTATATATATATATATATATTCCTTGTGTTTATATTATTAACCTGTAGCAGGGGCAGTAGAAATAACCCAGTCAAACCACTTTATTATAATCTACTAAGTAAAGTTTTAAAACCAGAATTACTTAGTTTATGTACTAATGATAATAACTAACGATGTCTACAAATATTCGAACCTCAAGTAGGGTATTATTATCATAATTAAATTCTAAAGAACAAAGCTAAGTCCAGATTTTATGTACGTCTTATTAAGGAACTTTAATAAACCCTATCTGTATTGTATTAAATAAAAACAATCAAAATATGATAATAATTAACATTTAAATAAATGTTTATTTATAAAAAGAACTGTTCTTTTAACTTTTACAAATAGGATATACATGTAAAAGAGTATCTATAGGGTTGAAACCCTTTATTAATTTCTTGTAATATAAAAGAAAAATATTTAAGCTATGAATCTACTATTTGAAATAATATCACTGAATAAACTGAACTATTGTAGACTGGTTACAGTATTTATAAATAAAATATATGTATAGATGAAAATTCAGGAAATTACATTATATACAGATAACAATATCTACTTAAACAATATTTGTTTACAAATAAAGAACCTACTTAAACAAATTGAAGGAATCATTTAAAAACAGGGGTTGCACTCATAAAACCCTAGCTCAAAAATTCATGAGCTGATAAATAGAAATACCATGACTGAATGAATCTATTAACATTAATCTAATGCAATTAATAACAATAAAATTATTATCTTACAGTCGAATATGGTAAAAACCCTAGCTCATATTTCTGAACAAACAAATATTCAGTACTAATTACTCTACAAAACAATTACAGTTACAACTTAAGGTAAATAACTAAATTATATCATAAAACGTAATTAATGGGAAATTTATTTTATTCACATAGAGTTACCAAACAGTACACGGCTGCAGCGAGTCTAATCTTAAAGGCAGACTGTCTTAAAAGACATTTCATTACTTTAGCAAGCCCGAAGGCTAAACTTAAAAACTTAAACAGAGTACAAAAACTTGCTAAGAGTCGGGCACCCATATCATGACATGGGGTGTTTTACAAATGAGTACTAACAAACTTAATATTACAACATTATAAATCCTTTCTTTAACACAAGAGGAGAGCATTACAAGTTACGGTGTTGAGCCAGAGTCACCCTGCTGAAAGAAAAGGTTAAAATAAAAAACAAAAACTATTAACTGAAGAATAATAACCCAAGACTTGGAACGACATTGCCGTAACTCCTTCCAATTGCAAAGGTCTGAACAAGCAGGAAGAACCATATTTCGAAACCAGGGCTTACTGTAGATTGAACGTCTGGCCATTTGAGAAGTTTTTACTGTCAAATGTGGAGGCAAACTATCCCTGCAAAATAAAAACCAGAGTTTAATTAAAAAGAAATTTATGTGTAGAATGGAAACAGTAAACCAATGTTGGTTTTAAACTTAAGAAATTACCTCATTTGGAAGTGAATTTTATGGATCCACAAAGGAATAACATCACCGTAACTAGCGTAAAGAGAATCCAAACCCTCATACTCGCAGGTGACAGAGACGACGGGGGATTTTGTACAAACTACACTGACAGCAGTAGCAAAAGCAAGCCTAGGAAACGGCCACGAAAGAGTTAACAACAATGAAGCTGGAGCTATCACCAAGAGGAAAGGCGTGAAAAAAAAACTCCAAACCCTACGATGAAGGAGTTTAATAAACATCCAAGTTAAGCTCAACCTTTCACACAGTGACAGGCCACGATAGAAGGGAAAAAAGGGAGTTAGAGGTGGGCCATAAAGCTAAATGCAAAGAGAACAAAAAACCATGACAAAGTAAAAGAAACCACGGTGGAAAGTTGGCAACAGGACCAAGCTCAAAGGAACCATAGCATGACAA
The DNA here is from genome assembly GCA_001517045.1 of Pseudotsuga menziesii. Taxonomy (NCBI): domain Eukaryota; kingdom Viridiplantae; phylum Streptophyta; class Pinopsida; order Pinales; family Pinaceae; genus Pseudotsuga; species Pseudotsuga menziesii. Next base: position 66,851 of record LPNX010600923.1, on the reverse strand, counting down.
ACATAGGCATCGGAACCATTGAAAATTGAGTATCACTCATGGTCGCCATGAAAGCTTGCAAAGCAGCCCGAAGGGCCAACGTAAAATGTGGAGGAAGAATAAGTCAAGGGTTAGGGTTGTTTGGTTTTATATATGACCAGTGCATGGCCAAGAGAAAACCATGTGGCCGAAATAATAAAAATCATGTAGTGGGTCGACTTTCCATGGTTTACCTCTAACCAAATAATAACCAATTATTTTACCAAATGATTTTAACAAACGACGCATAAACTATAACGTATGCCTTGTTATCATGTCATAAAATATATTGCCTAATGTATATTTGGTAGCTCATCATTGGCATGGGGATACAACGTTAAGTTAACGTTGACCTAACACAAGATTGGTAATCTTATAGTCTTGTATAACCCGAAATCCTTGCTTGAAACTTGGTAAACGATGATAAATGTGTATGCTTGTAAAACATCGTTGGGGTATGTTTAATATATATATATATATATATATATATATATATATATATATATATATATAATAAGCCTTTTATCCTTAAACCGTTCAACTTGGAGTGGATGTAATTCATTGAAGTATATGGTATTGACCATGTTTTATCAATGATAATTCTAGCCAAGTATAGTGATCGTTTATCATGTGAAAAGTCTAGTTGAATTGTGTAAAACCATCTAATAACTATAGTTTCTATATTTTAATTACATTGTGGTTTATGCATAATTAGACCCTTTTAACAACATTTCAAGTTGTGACAATCATAAAAATTGCATAGCATCATATTGAGTAGAATTATGAATACTTTACAAGTTCAACGTTGTTTTGAACTTGTATGTCTAATAAACAAAATAGTTTATGCATGTTTATAAGTCTTATAGAAACTAACAAATCAAATAGTATCAAACTATGAAGTTGGAAAAGTGTAATATAAGAATGCTTTTATGAATTCTTTTACATAGTTCATATCGATGGGACTTTAATAGAATTTGGTTGTTTCTCAACTAGACAATTGCCCGTAATTTACCATATCTATATTTGGTAGAATGGTTTTATGCTTATACCAAAATACTGGTGGTTAGCATAGGATAGAACGCTGACCTTTATAGAAAAGATCAACCTTGGAAACTGTTTGTAGACAGTAACTTAATATAGGAAAAGTATTATAGAAATAATAAGATTTGCAATGTAATGATACTACTCGAGTATATAATCAATAGAACCATATGGTTCGTCATAAAGTTAAGAAGTATAGGCAAACAATGTTTTTATGTGAGAAGACACTATTGTTTTTACACTAATCAAACTTAATTTCAATAAGTTTATAGGCTGTAAGTTTCCCTACATAAGATAAATATCGAACAATTTGATACTCAAGTAGGTAGTATTATAATGTATAATAACCAAAAGTACAATTAGTAAAACGTTGCAAGATATGCATATTAAAGTAGAAGTTATTAAGCAACTAAAATTACAAGTTTGAGCCACTGTAAGTATTTTTACTGTCGCTGCATACGATAAAGAAAGAAACTCAATCATCTGAACTTCGTTTACAAGAAAATTGAAGAAAGCAAATTGTTTTTACCTCACAGAAGTTGTATGGAATTTAGCAACTTATTTACTAAGCTTTATATTTGCAAATAAAAACATTTATGGATACCTTACGAAATTTAAACGTTACTCGTTCGATCATGTGGAAATTAAGGCCAGCAATAGATTAATTTTACTCACAACAATTATCAATTGATCATGTAAAATTGCTCACAAAAGAGACTGAATATGGAGCTGTAACACTAAATTGTATTAACTGAGTGTACAATAGCCAACCCTGTAATAAAATAGGTTGATGAATAAATAGAATACATCAATAAATTGAATGCATCAGGAGGCATCCAAAACTAGCATAAAGCAGGCTTACCAAAAATAAGCAAATCCCCCATAGGTGTAAAAAGCTGATCCCAAATCTGTCATGGAGCTCACGAATTGGAAAAAAGGAATATGCAAGCTGAAGAGTGGTGGAATGGAAGCTCATACATGCTTTTTCATGGAGAAAAGAGAGGAGGATGTGTAGGACAAAAAACAAGTCAACCTCACCTAGTCTAGCTTTTCCTTTTTCCTTAAAACACTGAAAAAGCAGGCAATAAAGCAGAAAAAGAAGAAGGGTGCCTAGGAGGCCAGGAATAAAGCAGAATTGATTCCTTTAGCTCTCCCATGCACTACATGAGTCAAATAAGGAAAGTTTGACCTCTATGGATAGGCAAATAGAAACTTGCACAAGGTGGGACACATGAACTAGGCAAATAAGACAAAAATAATGGAATTAATGTCTAAGTGGGTAAACTATGGGTTGATTATTCTAACAGATCATACTTGTAAGCATGTAAGAACCAGTAATCTTTCTGCGTTAGCATAAATTCTAAGTAAGCCAAGGATTCAAAGTTAGATTCCACCTATTGGTCATAAAGAAAACTCATCAGTAAACTTAAATAAAATAATACACAAATAAACCTTATTCATATTACAAAAAAGAAATTGTTGAGTTATCATAATTGAGATTATGTAATACTAATCATTTGACTGTTTCTTTTATTGCTAACCTTTAGCTATTAGTAAACCATAAATTCAGCATTTTATGTTATCTCAAAATTTTAAATTTTTGTGAAAATTTGGAGTTTTGACATGTGGTATCAAAGTACACGGTTCAAACACTAGGCCTTGATGAAGCCCATCTAGCTTCTATGAAACAATAAATTGAATTATTATGCTAAGCATATTTTTTTTCTTTTAAATGTTATTCAACAGAGAAGTTGTTCTGAGGTTTAACAAATAGGTATGGAAAAGTTGGAAGAATACGCAAAGGAGGAATCTCTAGTTACTGAACCAGGAAACTTACCAAGACTCATCCTATACTAGAGGAATTAACTACCAATTCCTCAGAATTGTTACAAACTGTAAAAGACCTAAAATCTGAAATGGAGTCTGTAAAACGAGAGAATGAAAGGATTCTAAGGGCTCAGGAGGAGCTGAATCAGATCCTAACAGAAAGGTTTCAATCTGAGGGTAGGGGTAGAAGAACTGAATCAAAAGATACAAGTCATTAATGTAAATCTAAAAATATGAAACATACTAAGATTGAAATTAGTTCATCTTCAAAGGTGTTTGGTGAACAACGGAATTACCATTATACTAGTGATAGTAGTGATGATAACCAGTACACTAAAAAGAGGAAATACAAACCTTATGGGGAAATTTCTGGGAAATTCAAAAAGATAAAACCACCAACATTCAATGGAGAGACTGAGAAGGGGGAGGAAGTTGAATCTTGGTTATCCGGGATGAAGAAGTACTTCCAAATATATAACTATTCTAACCAGTTAAAGGCTAGAATGGCTATCTATAACCTCTCAGGGAAGGCTGACATTTGGTGGTAGGACTTGAAGAGAGTTAAAGGAATTAAAGAGAAAAATGTAAATTGGAGTACCTTCAAGAGGTACCTTAAAAAGAAATTTTTGTCTGAACAATACTATGAAAAAAGAGAAAAAGAATTTTATGAGATGAAATTAGGATCAATGATAATGAAAGATCTCAACAGTAAATTCTTAAGTCTACTTAGGTATGTGCCTTACCTTGTAGATGAGAAACCAAAGGTACATCGATTCCTCAGATGTCTACCTTATCATATTAAGGATAGGATTGAATATGACAATCCAAAGACTTTGGAAGAAGCTATGAGGAAAGCTAACTTCTGTTTTGTCCAACTGGAAAGACAAGAAAAATAATAATCACTATGAACAAAAGAAGAAAGATTTTGTGCCCAACATAAATTCTAAGAACAATAAGGCTAGAAATTATCCTAATAATAAGAATTTCCAAGGAAATAAGAATAATCCTCCAAACAATTAGAATAATTCCAAGGGTAAATAATTGGTTAATATTCATGGTAATTATACCAAGAACTTTGAGCGCAAAGAACCTATAAAGTGGTGAGAGTGTCACTGGCCCACACTATGCTTCAGTCTGTCCTAATCGGAAAAAGACTGTTAGAAATATTCATACCATATAGGAGGAGATGACTGTTGGAGAATTAGCAAGGACGATGCCTAGAATCAACGCATCCTTGGAGAATCGACAAGCAGAATATCAAATTTCCATGGTGGAAGTAGAAGGTATGATAAAACAAACCCGTGTAACTATTTTGATTGATCCAGGAGCTAGTCTCAGTTATATTACACCTAAAATGGTAGAAAAATGTAAGTTACCTGTTGAAAAATTTAAAAATTCTTGGTTGGTTAAGTTAGCCACTAGTGCTAAAAGAAAGGTAACTTGTTTTGTAAAAGATTGTTCAGTAATTATGGATCATTTTGAAACTATTGTAAAGATTAACATATTGCCTCTTGGTTCTTATGATTTACTAATTGGTATGGACTGGTTAGAACAACATAGGGTAATTTTAAATTGTTATGATAAAACTTTCACATGTTTAAACAGTGATGGAAAACTAGTAAGTGTAAAAGGAATCCCTAGAAAAACCACCATAAGGCAGATTTCTGCTTTACAGCTTAAGAGAGCTATTAGGAAGGGATGTAAAGCTTATGCAGTAACAATAACTGATGAGAATAGTCTAATTAAGATAGATAAGTTAAAAGTGGAAGACATACCAGTCTTAAGAGAATATGTTGATGTATTTCCTGAAGAAATTTCGGGACTACCTCCGAAAAGGGAATTGGATTTCACCATTGATCGGGTACCTGGTGCAGCACCTAGCTCAAAGGACCCTTATCGAATGAACATACTTGAACTTAATGAATTAAAGTCCCAATTAAAAGAACTAATTGATAAAAAGTATATTTGACCTAGTGTGTATCCTTGGGGGGCACCTGTCATCTTCGTTATGAAAAAGGATGGAACCATGCGACTTTGCATAGATTACCATCAGTTAAATAATATGACCATTAAAAATTGATATCCGTTGCCCCGAATTGATGATCTATTTGATTGATCAATTATGTGGAGCCACGGTATTTTTGAAAATAAATTTAAGGTCTGGATATCATTAAGTGAGGATTAAAGATGAAGATATCTTTAAGACAGATTTTAGAACTCGATATGGTCATTACGAGTTTGTCGTCAGGCCATTTGGGCTTACTAATGCCCCAGTTTTTTTATGTGTTTAATGAACAACATTATGCATAAGTATATAGATAAGTTTGTGGTCATGTTTATCGAAGAAATTCTAATCTATTCAAAATCTGAAAAAGAACCTAAAGAACATCTAAAAATTGCTTTGCAAGAGTTACGAGATCATCAACTCTTCGCAAAGTTTAGTAAATGTGATTTCTTCAAGGATAAGATTCAGTACTTAGGTCATGTGGTGACCAAGGAAGGGATTATAGTAGATCCAGAAAAGATAAGGGCGATAGAATATTTGGCCGGTTCTTAAGGATGTAACGGATGTTCGATCTTTTGTGGGCATTACCGAGTACTACCGGAGGTTCATTGAAGTTTTTTCGAAGATCGCGAATCCGATAACTTCTTTCCAGAAGAAAGGAAAGAAGTTTGACTGGAACCAAAAATGCGAAGAAAGCTTTTAAAAGTTAAAAACTTTATTAACCAGCGCACCTATTTTAAGAATAGTTGATCCTAATAAAGAGTTTGTAGTGTGCACTAACACCTGCAATGATGGCTTAGGTGGTGTTCTGACTCAAGAAGGGCATGTTATTTCCTATGAGTCAAGAAAATTAAAAATTCATGAAAAGAATTATGCAACTTATGATCTAGAATTAGTCATTGTTATACATGCTCTAAAGATGTGGCGACATCACCTAATTGGCAGAAATTTTATTTTAATGACTGATAATAAAGGATTAAAGTATCTATTAGATCAGCCTAATTTAAATGCCAAATAAGCTAGGTGGCTAGCTTTTCTAAGTGAGTATGATTTCGAAATTCAGCACATTAAAGGTAAAGAAAATAAAGTTGCTGATACATTAAGTAGGAATGCAAGGCTGAATTTTGCAGCAGCTATCAACACTTATGCTACAGATTTGGATGAACAACTAAAAGTAGGAATAGAACAAGATGAAATTTACCAAAATTTACAAACGAAAACTAAAGAAAATCCAACAGAAAGCTTAAGTAAAGGGTACAATTTGAATGCCAAAGAATTTTTACTGTATAAAGACAGAATGTATGTACCTATTGTACCTAAAGTTAAGCTGTTAATTTTGGTGAAATTCATAAAAATCCATACTAAGGTCATCCAGGCTATCAAAAGACTATAACTATGTTAAGAAAAGAATATTTTTGGCCAAATATGAAGACTGAAGTAGCAGAATACATTGCTAAGTGTTTTGAATGTTAGCAGGTGAAAACTAAACATCAACACCCAGCTGGATTACTTCAGCCATTACCCATTCCTAGCTGAAAATGGGAGATAATTAGTTTTGATTTCATTACTGGACTACCTAGAAATCAGAATCTGAATGATTCCATCATTGTAGTAGTTGATAAGTTAAGTAAAGCAGCTCACTTTATACCTGTTAAAACTACATATAAAGCTGCAAACATAGCGGATATTTTTCTAAAACAGATTTTTCGATTCCATGGAATACCGAAAGTATTAATCTCAGATAGAGATCCTAAATTTACAGGAAAATTTTGCAAGTCTCTGTTTAAAGGATTAAACACTACATTAAATTTTAGTACTTATTTCCATCCTCAAACAGATGGACAATCTGAAAGGGTAAACCAAGTACTGGAAGATTTATTAAGAATGTATGTAAAAGACCAGCCAGGTAAATGGGAGGATTATTTGCATCTAGTAGGATTTGCTTATAATAATAACTATCAGACATCAGCCAGATTTAGTCCTTTTGAAATTTTATATGGAAGGAAATGTAATACTCCTATCTCTTGGAGTAATACAGTGGATAGATTGGTATTAGGTCCTGAACTATTAAAGGAAATGGAAGAAATTGTAAAACAGGTGCAAGGTAATCTGAAAGTTGTGCTGGATCGGTAGAAAAGTCAAGCAGACTTAAAAAGAACTCCCAAGGAGTTTCAGGTAGGTGAAGATGTGTTCATCAAGGTAAGGCCCAAAAAGAGCTCTTTGAGATTGGGGAGTTGTGCGAAACTAGCACCTCGTTACTGTGGTCCATTTGAAATTCTATCCAGGATTGGACAAGTAGCTTATCAATTAGCATTACCACCAAATTTAAGAGTACATAATGTTTTTCACATTTCTGTATTAAATAAATATGTTCATGATGTTACTCATGTTGTTAACTGGAATGATTTACAGGTGGAACCAGAAGGAGATTTTCTGGTGGAACCAGACTGTATCCTCAGGCGGAGAGAGATCACTCTTCGGAACCGCACCATTGGACAAGTTAAGGTGCAATGGAAGCACCTTAGTCTAGAGGAAGCCACCTGGGAATTGGAAAGCAATATGCGAGATGCATATCCAATTCTAACCCAGGCGAATTCTGAGGATGAAGAATAAATAACATCGAGGATGATATTATGTTCTAAGGGTGTGTGTATGTCACATGCCCCATTTTTTCAAAAATAATATTATCTTATTTGATGTTTTTTAAGACAGTATGTTAAATTTTATGCTAAGTTGTAATTGATGACTCAGTAGAGTCAAGGATATTGAATGTAATTCTAAATAGTTTAATTATAAATAAATAAAAGTGGAGACAACAACTTAGGAGAGATGTTAAAAGAGTGTTTACTGGTCAATTTGGTGGAGGAGACTGGGTGTAGAGCAAACATACAAGTGGCAGCATCCTCAAACCTATTCCAACTGTTGCAGGTGGCAACCTCCCTACATTTGGGGTCATGATCCCCCAAGAAAGTGGGATCAGAACAGGTGGCTCAATTAATGACAACTGACCCAAAAGACCTAGGCAATATTTATAAAAATGCCCATTGAAGAGAGCTGAGGCTGCTCATTTTCTAGAGAAGTATTCATTCAGGTGAATGTACTTCAGAGAGATTCAATGGTGAGGGAATTTGTGGAAAGAGTTTGAGGGGTTAACTACTAAGTGATCTAGTACAGCTTTTCAACTGAAGGATCTTACTGCTGAGTGCAGAGTGATTATTAAGTCATTGGACCAGTCTATTGTTTGCTTGCTCCGCTAGTTCTCAGCCAAGGAGACCAGGGACAGGCTCAGGGGTCCTGAGGAGACATTGTTTGAGTGCTCTCTAGGATTTGGTAGGGAGAAACGACCTCCTAACACTGTTGTTGTCCAGCTTAATCAGGTTCTATAGCCTTTTGTTTTATTGTGTTATATGGTTAAATGTGAGACTGACTAATTAATGAATGTTGAATGTTTAGTTGTGAACTGATAGAGTTCATAATCTTTTAGTTTGTTGAAATAATGAATCTAGAATAGATGAAAAATAATCCTAACCTATGTTTTTTCACATCTGGAGGGACCATACTGTACTCTAGCATAGGCAGTGTATTTAAATTAGATGAAGGATATGATAGGAGTTCAAATGAATAGATGTATTATGCATTTCATAATATCAGAGTGACTTATTTATGTATGTAGATTATTATCAGAAAATAATAATAACATGTTTATTTATGTTTATGGATTAACTAGCCTGTTGATGTTAGTATGCTAGAAAAGAAATAGCCATAACTTATTACAGGTAGCAGGTTTATTATATTAATAAGTTACTCAAGTAGATAAGATGTTATTCTTATACAGTACATTATTTTGTTACTGAAATCAAATTATGCAGGAGGGTAAATTGTGATACACTATATATATATATATATATATTTCCTTGTGTTTATATTATTAACCTATAGTAGGGGCATTAGAAATAGCCCAGTCAAAACACTTTATTATAATCTGCTAAGTAAAGATTTAAAACCAGAATTACTTAGTTTATGTACTAATGATAATAACTAACTATGTCTACAAATATTTGAACCTCAAGTAGGGTATTATTATCATAATTAAATTCTAAAGAACAAAACTAAGTCCAGAGTTTATGTACATCTTATCAAGGAACTTTAATAAACCATATGTGTATTGTATTAAATAAAAACAATCAAAATATGATAATAATTAACATTTAAATAAATGTTTATTTATAGTTCAAACTGTTCTTTTAACTTTTACAAATAGGATATACATGTAAAAGAGTATCTATAGGATCGAAACCCTTTATTAATTTCTTGTAATATAAAAGAAAAATAGTGAAGCTATGAATCTACTATTTGAAATAATATCACTGAATAAATCAAACTATTATAGACTAGTTACAGTCTTTATAAATAAAATATATGTACAAATGCAAATTCAGGAAATTACATTATATACAGATAACAATATTTGTTTACAAATAAAGAACCTACTTAAACAAATTGAAGGAATCATTTAAAAATAGGGGTTGCACTCAGGAAACCCTAGCTCAAAAATTCATGAGCTAATAAATAGAAATACCATGACTAAAAACAGTCTTGAATCTATTAACATTAATCTAATGCAATTAATAACGGTAAAATTATTATCTTACAGTCGAATAGGGTAAAAACCCTAGCTCATATTTCTAAACAAACAAATATTCAGTACCAATTACTCTACGAAACAATTACATTTACAGCCTAAGATAAATAACTAAATTATATCATAAAATGCAATTAATAGAAAATTTATTTTATTCACACAGAGTTACCAAACAGTACATGGCTGAAGCGAGTCTAAGCTTAAAACAGACTGTCTTAAAAGACATTGCATTACTTTAACGAGCCCGAAGGCTGAAATTAAAAACTTAAACAGAGTACAAAAGCCAGCTAAGAGTTGGGCACCCATATCGTGACATGGGGTGTTTTATAAATGAGTACCAACAAAATTGATATTACAACATTATAAATCCTTTCTTTAACACAAGAGGAGAGCATTACAAGTTACGGCGTTGCGTCGGAGCCACCCTGCTGAAAGCAAGGGTTAAAATAAAAAACAAAAACTATTAACCGAAGAATAACAACACAAGACTGGGAACAACATTGCCGTAACTCCTTCCAACTGCAAAGGTCTGAACAATCAGGGAGAACCATATTTCAAAACCAGGGCTTACCGTAGACTGAATGTCGGGCCATTTGAGAAGTGTTTATCGTCAAATGTGGAGGCAAACTATCCCTGCAAAATAAAAACCAGAGTTTAATTAAAAAGAAATTTATGTGTAGAATGGAAATAGTAAACCAATGCTGGTTTTAAAATTAAGAAATTACCTCATCTGGAAGTGAATTTTATGGAGCCACGAAGGAATAAAATCACTGCAACCAATGTAAAGAGAAGCAAACTTTCATACTCGCAGGTGACAGAGATGACGGGGGCTCTTGTACAAGCTACACTGATAGAAGTAGCAAAAGCAAGCCTAGGCAACAGCCACAAAAGAGTTAACAACAATGAAGCTGGAGCTATCACCAACAAGCAAGGCGTGAAAACAAAACTCCAAACCCTACAACGAAGGAACTTAAAAAATAGCCAAGTTAAGCTCAACCTTTCACACAGTGACAGGCCACGATAGAAGGGCAAAAAGTGAGTTACAGGCGGGACGTAAAGCCAAATGAAAAGAGAACAACAAACCCTGATAGAGTAAAATAAAATGCAGTGGAACGTTGGCAACGGGACCGAGATCAAAGGAACCATAGCATGACAAACACAGGTGTTGGAACAACTGAAAACCGAGTATCACTCACGGCCACCATGAGAGCTTACAGAGCAGCCGAAAGGGACAACGTAAAATGCGGAGGAAGAATGAGTCAAGGGTTAGGGTTGTTTGGTTTTATATATGACCAGTGCATGGCCAAAATAAAACCACATGGCCGCAATACTAAAAATCATGTAGTGGGTCTACTTTCCATAGTTTACCTGCGACCAAATAATAACCAATTATTTTACCAAATGATTTTAACAAACAATGCATAAACTATAATGTATGCCTTGTTATCATGTCATAAAATATATTTCCTAACGTATAGTTGATAGCTCATCATTGGCATGGGGATACAACGTTAAGTTAACGTTGACCTAACACAAGATTGGTAATCTTATGGTCTTGTATAACGTGAAATCCTTGCTTGAAACTTGCTAAATGATGATAAATGTGTATGCTTGTAAAACATCATTGGGGTATGATTAATATATATATAATAACCCTTTTATCCTTAAACCGTTCAACTTGGAGTGGATGTAATTCATCAAAGTATATGGCATTGACAATGTTACTATGTTAGAGTATTATTAACCATGTTTTATCAAGGATAATTCTAGCCAAGTATAGTGATTGTTTACCATGTGAAAAGTCTAGTTGAATTGTGTAAAACCATCTAATAACTATGGTTTCTATATTTTAATTACATTGTGGTTTATGCATAATTACACCGTTTTAACATCATTTCAAGTTGTGACAATCATACAAATTGCATAGCATCGTATTGAGTATAATTATGAATACTTTACAAGTTCAACATTGTTCTGAACTTGTATGTCTAATAAACAAAATAGTTTATGCATGTTTATAAGTCTTATAGAAACTAACAAATCAAATAGTAGCAAACTATGAAGTTGGCAAAGTGTAATATAAGAACACTTTTATGAATTCTTTTACATAGTTCAGATCGATGAGACTTTAATAGAATTTGGTTGTTTCTCAACTAGACAATTGCCCGTAATTTACCATATCTATATTTGGTAGAATGGTTTTAATACTGGTGCTTAGCATAGGATAGAAGGCTGACCTTTATAGAAAACATCAACCTTGGAAACTATTTGTAGACAGTAACTTAATACAAGAAAAGTATTATAGAAATAATAAGATTTGCAATGTAATGATACTGCTCGAGTCTATAATCAATAGAACCATATGGTTCGACGTAAAGTTTAGAAGTATAGGCAAACAATGTTTTTATGTGAGAAGACACTATTGTTTTTACACTAATCAAACTTAATGTTAAGAAGTTTACAGGCTGTAAGTTTCCCTATAGAAGATAAATATCGAACAGTTTGATACTCAAGTAGGTAGTATGATAATGTATAATAACCAAAAGTACGATCAATAAAATGTTGCAAGATATGCATATTAAAGTAGAAGTTACTAAGCAACTAAAATTACAAGTTAGAGCCACAGTAAGTATTTTTACTGTTGCTACGTACGATAAAGAAAAAAACTCAATCATCTGAACTTCGTTTACAAGAAAACTGAAGAAAGCAAACTATTTTTACCTCACGGAAGTTGTATGGAATTTAACAGCTTATTTACTAAGCTTTATATTTGCAAATAAAAACACTTCTGGATACTTTATGAAATTTGAATGTTACTCGTTCGACCATACCTATAAACCTGTAAGAACCAGTAATATTTCTGCGTTAGCATAAATGCTAAGTAAGCCAAGGATTCAAAGTTAGATTCCACCTATTGGTCATAAAGAAAACTCATCAGTAAACTAAAAAATAATAATATGCAAATAAACCTTATTCATGTTACAAAAAGGAAACTGCTAAGTTATCATAATTGAGATTATGTAATACTAATCATTTGACTGTTTCTTTTATTGCTAACCTTTAGCTGTTAGTAAACCATAAATTCATCATTTTATGTTATCTCAAAATTTTAAATTTTTATGAAAATTTGGGGTTTTGACATGTGGTATCAGAGCACAAGGTTCAAATACTAGGCCTTGATGAAGCCCATCTAGCTTCTATGAAACTGGAAATTGAATTATTATGCTGATGTATTTTATTTATTTTTAAATGTTATTCAACGGAGAAGTTGTTCTAAAGTTTAACAAACAGGTATGGAAAAGCTGGAAGAATATGCAGAGGAGGAATCTCTAGTTACTGAACTAAGAAACTTACCAAGAGATCCTATACCAAAGGACTTAACTACCAATTCCTCAGAACTGTTACAAACTATAAAAGACCTAAAATCTGAAATGGAGTCTAGAAAACAAGAGAATTAAATGATTCTGAGGGCTCAAGAGGAGCAGAATCATATCCTAACAAAAAGGTTTCAAACTGAGGGTAGGGGTAGAAGAACTGAATTAGAAGATACAAGTCATCAATTTAAATCTAAAAAGATGAAACATACTAAAACTAAAAGTAGTTCATCTTCATAGGTGTTTGGTGAAAAAAAAAGTTACCATTCTACTAGTGATAGTAGTGATGATAACCAGTACACTAAAAAGAGGAAATACAAACCTTATGGAGAAATTTCTGGGGAAATCAAAAAGATAAAACCACCAACATTCAATGGAGAGACTGAGAAGGGGGAGGAAGATGAATCTTGGTTATTCGGAATGAAGAAGGACTTACATATATATAACTATTCTAACCAGTTAAAGGCTAGAATGGCTATCTATAACCTCTCAGGGAAGGCTGACATTTGGTGGCAGGACTTGAAGAGAGTTAAAGGAATTAAGGAGAAAAATGTAAATTGGAGTACCTTCAAGAAGTACTTTAAAAAGAAATTTTTGTCTGAGCAATACTATGAAGAAAGAGCAAAATAATTTTATGAGCTGAAATTAGGATCAATGACAATGAAAGATCTGAACAGCAAATTCTTAAGTCTACTTAGGTATGTGCAATACCTTGTAGACGAGAAACTAAAGATACAACGATTCCTCAGCTGTCTACCTTATCATATTAAGGATAGGATTGAATATGACAATCCAAAGACTTTGGAAGAAGCTATGAGGAAAGCTAACTTCCGTTTTGAACAGAATCGAAAGAAGGAATGTTTGGCCAACTGAAAAGCCAAGAAAAATAATTATCAGTATGAACAAAAGAAGAAGGATTTTGTGCCCAACAAAAATTCTAAGAACAATAAGGCTAGAAATTATCCTAATAATAAGAATTTCCAGGGAAATAAGAATAATCCTCCAAACAATTAGAATAATTCCAAGGGTAAATAATTGGTTAATAATCATGGTAATTATACCAAGAAATTTAAGCGTAAAGAACCTATAAAGTGTTAGGAGTGTAATGGCCCACACTATGCTTCAGTCTGTCCTAATTGGAAAAAGACTGTTAGTAATATTCATACCATACAGGAGGAGATGACTGTTGGAGAATTAGCAAGGACGATGCCCATAATCAACGCAGCTTTGGAGAATCGACAAGCAGAATATCAAACTTCCATGGTGGAAGTAGAAGGTATGATAAAACAAACCCCTGTAATTATTTTGATTGATCCAAGAGCTAGTCTCAGTTTTATCGCACCTAAAATGGTAGAAAAATGTAAGTTACCTATTGAAAAATTTGAAAATTCTTGGTTGGTTCAGTTAGCCACTCATGCTAAAAGAAAGGTAACTTGTTTTGTAAAAGATTGTTCAGTAATTATGGATCATTTTGAAGTTGTTGTAAAGCTTAATGTATTGCCTCTTGGTTCTTATGATTTTCTAATTGGTATGGACTGGTTATAACAACATAGGGTAATTTTAAATTGTTATGATCAAACTTTCACATGTTTAAACAGTGATGGAAAACCAGTAAGTGTAAAAGGAATCCCTAGAAAAACCACTATAAGGTAGATTTCTGCTTTACAGCTTAAGAGAGTTGTTAGGAAGGGATGTAAAGCTTATGCAGTAACAATAACTGATGAGGAGAGTCTAATTAAGACAGATAAGTTAAAAGTGGAAGACATACCAGTGTTAAGATAATATGTTGATGTATTCCCTGAAGAAATTCTGGGACTACCTTCGAAAAGAGAATTGGATTTCACCATTGAGCTGGTACTTGGTGCAGTACCTATCTCAAAGGCCCCTTATTGAACGAACATACTTGAACTTAATGAATTAAAGTCCCAATTAAAAGAACTAATTGATAAAAAGTATATTCGACCTAGTGTGTCTCCCAGTGGGGCACCTGTCATCTTCGTTAAGAAAAAGGATGGAACCATGCGACTTTGCATAGATTACTGTCAGTTAAATAAGATGACCATTAAAAATTGATATCCGTTGTCCCGCATTGATGATCTATTTGATCAATTACGTGGAGCCACGGTATTTTCGAAAATAGATTTAAGGTCTAGATATCATCAAGTGAGGATTAAAGATGAAGATATCTTTGAGACAACTTTTAGAACTCGATATGGTCATTACGAGTTTGTCTTCATGCCATTCAGGCTTACTAATGCCCCAGTTTTTTTTATGTGTTTACTGAACAAAGTTATGCATAAGTACTTAGATCATCAACTCTTCGCAAAGTTTAGTAAATGTGATTTTCTCATTAAGGATAAGATTCGGTACTTAGGTCACGTGGTGACCAAGGAAGGGATTTCAGTAGATCCTGAAAAGATAAGGGCGATCGAAGATTGGCCTATTCCAAAGGATGTAACGGATGTTCGATCTTTTATGGGCATTACCAGGTACTACCAGAGGTTCATTGAATGTTTTTCGAAGATCGTGAATCCAATAACTTCTTTGCAGAAGAAAGGAAAGAAGTTTGATTGGAACCAGAAATGCAAAGAAAGCTTTAAAAAGTTAAAAACTTTATTAACCAGTGCACCTATTTTAAGAATAGCTGATCCTAATAAAGACTTTGTAATGTGCACTGACGCCCGTAATGATGGCTTAGGTGGTGTTCTGACACAAGAAAGGCATGTTATTGCCTATGAGTCAAGAAAATTAAAAATTCATGAAAATAATTATGCAACTTATGATTTGGAATTAGCCATTATTATACATGCTCTAAAGATGTGGCAACATCACTTAATTGGCAGAAAAATTATTTTAATGACTGATAATAAAGGATTAAAGTATCTGTTAGATCAGCCTAATTTAAATGCCAGACAAGCTAGGTGGCTAGATTTTCTAAGTGAGTATGATTTCGAAATTCAGCACATTAAAGGTAAAGAAAATAAAGTTGTTGATGCATTAAGTAGGAATGCAAGGCTGAATTTTGCAGCAGCTATCATCACTTATGCTACAGATTTGGATGAACAGTTTAAAGTAGGAATAAAACAAGATGAAATTTATCAAAATTTACAAACTAAAACTAAAGAAAATCCAACAGAAAGCTTAAGTAAAGGGTACAGTTTGAATGCCAAATAATTTTTACTTTATAAAGACATAATGTATGTACCTAACGTACCTAAATTTAAGCTATTAATTTTGGATGAAATTCATAAAACTCCATACTCAAGTCATCCAGGCTATCAAAATACTATAACTATGTTAAGAAAAGAATATTTTTGGGCAAATATGAAGACTGAAGTAGCAGAATATATTGCTAAGTGTTTTGAATGTCAACAGGTGAAAACTGAACATCAACACCCAGCTGGATTACTTCAGCCATTACCCATTCCTAGCTAAAAATGGGAGATAATTAGTTTTGATTTCATTACTGGACTGCCTAGAAATCATTAGTTGATTTCATTACTGGACTGCCTAAAAATGGGAGATAATTAGTTTTGATTTCATTACTGGACTGCCTAGAAATCAGAATCTGAATGATTCCATCATTGTAGTAGTTGATAAGTTAAGTAAAGCGGCTCATTATACCTGTTAAAACTACATATAAAGCTGCAAACATAGCTGATATTTTTCTAAAACAGATTTTCTGATTGCATGGAATGCCGAAAGTAATAATCTCATATAGAGATCCTAAATTTACAGGAAACATTTGCAAGTCTTTGTTTAAAGGATTAAACACTACATTAAATTTTAGTACTTCTTTCCATCCTCAAACAGATGGACAATCTGAAAGGGTAAACCAAGTACTGGAAGATTTATTAAGAATGTATGTAAAAGACTAGCCAGGTAAATGGGAGGATTATTTGCATCTGGTAAGATTTGCTTATAATAATAACTATCAGACATCAACTAGATTTAGTCCTTTCGAAATTTTATATGGAAGGAAATGTAATACTCCTATCTCTTGGAGTAATCCAGTGGATAGATTGGTATTAGGTCCTGAACTATTAAAGGAAATGGAAGAAATTGTAAAATAGATGCAAGGTAATCTGAAAGTTGCGCTGGATCAGCAGAAAAGTCAAGCAGACTTAAAAAGAACTCCCAAGGAGTTTTAGGTAGGTGAAGATGTGTTCATCAAGGTAAGGCTCAAAAAGAGCTCTCTGAGATTGGGGATTTGTGCGAAACTAGCACCTTGTTATTGTGGTCCATTTGAAATTCTATCCATGATTGGAGAAGTAGCTTATCAATTGGCATTACCACCAAATTTAAGAGTACATAATGTTTTTCACATTTCTATATTAAAGAAATATGTTCATGATGCTACTCATGTTGTTAACTAGAATGATGTATAGGTGGAACCAGAAGGAGATTTTCTGGTGGAACCAGATTATATCCTCGAGCAGAGGGAGATCACACTTTGGAACCGCACCATTGGACAAGTCAAGGTGCAATGGAAGCACCTTAGTCCAGAGGAAGCCACCTAAGAATTGGAAAGTA
This sequence comes from Pseudotsuga menziesii, assembly GCA_001517045.1. Taxonomy (NCBI): domain Eukaryota; kingdom Viridiplantae; phylum Streptophyta; class Pinopsida; order Pinales; family Pinaceae; genus Pseudotsuga; species Pseudotsuga menziesii. The sequence goes on along the minus strand of LPNX010600923.1, from coordinate 49,411 downwards.
ATATGCGAGATGTATATCCAATTCTATTCCAGGGAAATTCTGAGGATGAAGAATAAATAACATCGAGGAGGATGTTATGTTCTAAAGGGGTGTGTATGTCACATGCCCCAATTTTGCAAAAATAATATTATCTTATTTGATATTATTTAAGACATTATGTTAAATTTTATGCTAAGTTGTAATTGATGACTCAGTAGAGTCAAGGATATTGAATGTAATTCTAAATATTTTAATTATAAATAAATAAAAGTGGAGACAACAACTTAGGAGAGCTGTTAAAAGAGTGTTTATTGGTCAAGTTGGTGGAGGAGACTGGGTGGAGAGTAAAGAGATAAGTGGCAACATCCTCAAACCTCTTCCAACTGCTGCAGGTGGCAACCTCCCTACATTTGGGGTCATGATCCCCCAAGAAAGTGGGATCAGAGTAGGTGGCTCAATTAATGACAACTGACCCAAAAGACCTAGGAAATCTTTATAAAAATTCCCATTGAAGAGAGCTGAGGCTGCTCATTTTCTAGAGAAGAATTCATTCAGGTGAATGTACTTCAGAGAAATTCAATGGTGAGTGAATTTGTGGAAAGCATTTGAGGGGTTAACTACTAAGTGATCTAGTATAGCTTTTCAGCTAAAGGATCTTACTGATGAGTGTAGAGTGATTATTAAGTCATTGGACTAGTCTATTGTTTTCTTGCTCCACTATTTCTCATCCAAGGATACCATGGACATGCTCAGGGGTCCTGAGGAGACGTTGTTTGAGAACTCTCCGGGAGTTGGTAGGGAGGAACGACCTCTTAATGCTGTTGTTGTCCAACTTAATCAAGTTCTATAGTCTTTTGTTTTATTGTGTTAGATGGTCAAATGTGAGACTGACTGATTAATGAATGTTAAATGTTTAGTTGTGAACTGATAGAGTTAGTAATATTTTAGTTTATTGAAAGAACGAATCTGGAATAGATGAAAAATTATCCTAACCTGTGTTTGCCCACATATGGAAGGACCAGACCGTACTCCAGCACAGGCAGTGTATTTAAATTAGATGAAGGATATGATAGAAGTTCAAATGAATAGATGTATTATGCATTTCATAATATCAGAGTAACTTATTTCTGTATGTAGATTATTATTAGAAAATAATAATAACCTATTTATTTATGTTTATGGATTAACTATCTTGTCGATGTAAGTATGCTAGAAAAGAAATAGCCATAACTTATTACAGGTAGCAGGTTTATTATATTAATAAGTT
>LPNX010600923.1:20241-47654 GCA_001517045.1 Pseudotsuga menziesii | reverse complement strand
AGACCCCATGGACCATTTTTTGTCCTTTGATGTTTCCTTGATCATCCCTAAAAACACATGAAAAATGATACACGTGACTTTTTAACCTATAAGCGCGTACATACACAGGTTTTCCCACTATAACCACGTATATTGGGATGTGTGCATAATCCAAATCTTTTTGGAGTTTTCCTTGACATGGATCCGACTCATTTGACTCCTGGCCTTCCATATGCCTTGAGATCACTCGGATTCGACCTTTCATTATCCCTTTGAAAGCTATACAAGGAACCCCTTGGTACATTGAAGGAAGGAAGAGAGAATTGAGAGCAAAGAAATTATAGTCCATTGTTGCTGGAACTTGTGCTTGAGTCTGCATCCCTTTGTCCCTTGGAGCACTTTTGTGTTCTTCCCAAGCTTTCCTTTTGCTTGTGATCTTGCTATCGAGAGATGGAGGATTGAAGTGGTGGAGGCCCAAGTGGGGGATTCAGTTTCTCCGGTTCGCAGACGTGCCGTCAGAGGTTGTATCTATCTTGTAATCTCTGATTTATATTAATAGAAATCAATCCTTTCCAATATGCAATAGAAATTAAATATCTAACACTAAAGGATCAGACCTCGTACCTTATTCCAGACGGTTGAAGTAGATACCCGTTGAACATCTGTTATAGCGGATTTCACCACTCTAGGTGAATCACACTTTGTATGGCCTTCCCCTGTCCCACTGCAGACTCTTTAGACCCCATGGACCATTTTTTGTCCTTTGATGTTTCCTTGATCATCCCTAAAAACACATGAAAAATAATACACGCGACTTTTTAACCTATAAGCGCGTACATACATGGGTTTTCCCACTATAACCACGTACATCGGGATGTGTGCATAATCCAAATCCTTTTGGAGTTTTCCTTGACATGGATCCGACTCATTTGACTCCTGGCCTTCCATATGCCTTGAGATTGCTCGGATTCGACCTTTCATTATCCCTTTGAAAGCTATATAAGGAACCCCTTGGTACATTGAAGGCAGGAAGAGAGAATTGAGAGCAAAGAAACTATAGTCCATTGTTGCCAAAACTTGTGCTTGAGTCTGCATCCCTTTGTCCCTTGGAGCACTTTTGTGTTCTTCGCAAGCTTGCCTTTAGCTTGTGAGCTTGCTAGCGAGAAATGGACGATTGAAGTGGTGGAGGCCCAAGTGGGGGATTCAGTTTCTTCGGTTCATAGACGTGCCGTCAGAGGTTGTATCTATCTTGTAATCTTTGATTTATATTAATAGAAATATCTTTTCCTGTCTAATAATGTGTGTTTGAATGAATATTGTATCCATTGGATTATATCAAATTCTTTTACATTATTGATTGTATATGCTAGAATAGATCTAACACCATGATATATAGTATGATTGTATTGTTTACTTGTTGTTGAGGAAGTAATATATCAATTCAAGTTGAACATTGAAAAGCTCAATGGGGATCTACTTCAACCATCTAGAATAAGGTACAAGGTCTAATCCTTTAGTGTTATATATTTAATTTCTATTGCATATTGGAAAGGATTGATTTCTGGAGTCAAGCTATCTGTTGTGGTACCCCAAGCCATAGGAATTTCTCTCTGTAATAGAATTGGTGACTCCGTTGGGGAGTTCCTAGTAGTTTTCCTTTGGGGGTTTTTTTCTTGGCATTCAATGTATTTGAATTACTCTTTCTCTCTTGTTTCTGTGTCGGGTCTGGGGGCATGTATGCCTGGTAGAGTCTGATTGGTGTGAAGTTTGTCTCAGCCTACTTGTTTGCCTTGATTTTATGCACATTTTCTTCCTATATGCGGATTTTTGATTTACAGTCGCGTATACACGTGGTTTCCTCTGCAATTTCCACGTATACACGCGGGTTTACTACGAACAATCACGTATGCCCTTGGTTTTGCCTTTTTGTGGAAGATAATTGGTTGCTGGTTGAATTCTGATAGTTGCTGAGTCTCCTTTGGCACTGCCTGAGTCTGTTTAGACCTCTGTTTCTGACCAGAAACGTTTTTTTTTAGCCTAAATTTTTTTTTATAGGAAAGTTCTTGTCATGGCATTTTTCGATTTTTTGTTTGAGATTAGTGCATTAGAGTTCTTTTACCTTAGTGCTTTGCTTGATTGTTGTTTGGGTGTGCTTACAGAGTCTAGGGGTCGTAGAATCATTCTTTTTCTTTTTGCATCTCTTTTATTTTCAAAAAATCCAAAAACATTTGCTTATTATCATGCATCGCATCTTGCACTTTGCATTGTATTTGCACTAGATCTAGATTTGATTTGGTGTACTAGTTAGGAATTCATATAGGGAATTTTGCATTTATCATTTGAAGAAGAATTGTGCATTTCACGTAGTAGCATACCCTGTTTTCATGGACACAATGCATTTGCATTGATTGTTAGGTGTGCATTTTTACTTCATGTTGCGTCATAACACCACTAGTTGCACGGTCATATACCTTTTTTGAGTAATAAATCCAACTAAAATCAACGCTAAATTAAAATGAATTACACTCTTTTCTTTTCTAGGGTGCACCAACAAGCTTAGGTTTTAGGATCTTGGAATAGTTCATTGTAAGTCAACTCTCCAAGATTACGAATCAACATCTAGGTGTTTGTCCAGGTGAGTGTGTGAAATCCTTGGTATAACCTTGGTTCTTAGGGTCCTCCTCTCAAACGGGAGTTGAGCACGAGGCAGTGTGAGCGGTTATTGATTGGGATGACCCCTAGTCATAACTGAGTAGCACTAGAGATATTTCCAGGATTGTATTCGTATCTGGGGGCTCTTTCGAGAGTTTTGGGCTTTGCTACCCTGCCCATACGGTCAATCCCGCTTGCGACTGTCTACCTGAGCATTGATTATATTGAGGTGACCTTTGTGGCCTTACCTAGGATATCGAGGGGGTACTTGTAGAGGTTATTCTGCAGGTGTCCCGGCCAGGTTGGGGTCGGACAGCATAGTCGCTTTACGCGTTGAAGCTGAGGGCCACAATAATTGGTTACATACCTCCGCTTATTTTGTATGGGAGTCTCAAGCCTCTCCTAGGCGAGACATACCTGCTTCATTCGGGAGCTCACTTATCCAGCCCTTGTTTTCTTGTTTTTGGCTTTAGATTTTATTAGTGATTGCTATGTGCACGATAGTTGGCCTAGGGTTTATGTAAATAGAGAGTCTTTGCTATTTTTTCAGTCATTATGGATTCAAGTGCGGTTCCTCATTGTTCTCATCGTTTAGTAGGACTTCCGCCTTCTACTTCTCCTCCTCCTTTGGGAGAGAGACCTAGACAGTCCAGGCGGACTATGTCACACACTGATTCACACACCATGGGAGACCATTCAGAAGATATTCCTAAACCACCTCCTCCCATTCGTGTAGATGATGGGGAATTTACTCCTACGTACGATCCTTCACCCGACTTAGTTGAGTTCGGTCCTGTGATTTCTGAGATAGGAACCTTACACGATAGACCTACTCACTCTAGGGTTGATTCCCCGTTAACACATTACTGGTATAGAATGCCGAAAGATGCTGAGACTCATTTTGAACCTGCCAGCACTAGCTACAGTAGTTATGCTACGTCTGGTTTCCGTGCACATGATTTGACATTTCATGTCGAATCCGACTTTGAGCCTAGCACTATGCCTAGGGGCACTCTTATTTCTTACCATGCGGAGAGGTTTGGGAGCACTAGTCACATTGCACCTTCCATCCCAGTGGTGGAAGCTACATCGTATCTCCCTCCTAGGTCTAGGTTTAGCGATCCAATTAGGATACCAGATCCGAGACGAGTGACGATCGGCGGTAGTACATATATTATTACTCAGATTCCTTCGTCCTCGGTTCCTATTTCTTCAAATGTACATCCTCCACCTTATTCACGTGGTCCTTCGAGCCGATATATGGCTACGAGTCAGGTCCGTACTGCGGTTACTAGGTCGATTGTGTCTCAAGTTCACATATCACCCGCTACTTCGGGAGGCTATGTTCAAACTTCTAGAGGTCAGCTTGCTACTTCCGGGGCGTATATCCCTACTTTTGGTATGTATATCCCTACTTCTGGAGCTTATCTTCCTACCTACGGAGTGTCTCATGGGGCATCACAATCGATGACCTATGGACCCTATTATGGGACACAGTATCGACAGGTTTCTTCACCTTACGGAGGCAGGTATCAACAACCTACTTACTCTCCTAATTACGGCTTCATAGCTCCTACTAGTCAAGGTTCACCATATTATGGTACTTCTACGCCACCCTATGCGGGTCAGACAGGAGGAGGACACTATGGACAAGGCCATGGTGGTAATCAACCCTATATGAACCAAGGAGCGGTCCATAGACCTCATCATCCTAGGCTCCCTTTCCTCGCAACGCTTAACCTTCCTGACTTATCAAGACTTACGAACGATCCTGTGGCTCATGACCCGGCTTGGCCGGCTGTCCCTACCAAACTGCCTTCGGACATACCTAAGTTCGAAGGCAAATCGGGAGAGGATCTAAGCGAACATGTTACTACGTTCCACCTATGGTGCTCTTCAAATTCATTACATCAGGACTCAGTCCGTTTGAGACTATTTCAACGCACCCTCACAGGGCCTACGGCGAAATGGTATATAGAGTTACCTAAGGGAGCTTTCGCTTTGTTCGATGATCTTGCGATGACTTTTCTTAATCACTTCCAACTACAAGTGCACTATGATGTTGGTACTGAACTCTTGTCGACATTTCGACAAGATAAAGCCAGCCATATTTCTGATCATATTCAAGAGTGGCATAGACGGAAGAGATTAATTAAAGCCTTTATACCGCTGGAGTTCCTCCTCGAGTGGTTCCTCAAGTCGTTATTGCCGTATATAGCGACGGATGTTTCCACATCCGGAGTGCAGAATGAGGAACAAGCGATTTTTAGGGCGCAGGAACTGGACTTGATCTATGCTCAGTTCGGTTTGTTGTGTGAGATTATTCCCAACGCTCCTCGTTCCAGTTTCGATCCCAAAGTCAAACCTGGACCACATGCCGATGGCATTGTGGAGTGTGCAAGTGCGAAACCTGTGGATTCGGTTGCAAAACAAGTTAGTCAGTTGTCACTCAACCAATCTGCTTCAGGACAAGCTACGGCTTCTTCTCAACCCACCCAAACGGCGAATGTACTTTCTATGCAATCGTCGGACCAGAAGGGTAACTAGCAGCCCGGACGGAATAGAAAAAAGGGTAAGAATAATAATCGAAAGGGTTGGAATAAGAATGAGAATGCTACCAATAATGACAAGAACGGTAAAAATGCTGGGGGGGACAAGCAAGCGAAACGTAAGGTTAAATTCTCTTGCAAGTTATGTAAGGACGATCACCTCACTTACTTGTGCCCTCGGATTGATGAAGCTTTGATATTCTTAGAACAAGGCCCAGCTGTGCTAACGAACCCTTTACCACATAACCAGAATATGAACTCGAAGTCCCATGACCAATCTAGTGAGGATGATCCACCAGAGACTAGTGCTCGTGGGTGCATTAACATGGTCCGTGCTGCGAAAGTTGTGACTCATGCGAAAGATTATAGTGTGTCACAACCCAGCCTAGGCAAAGAGCCTGATCCACCAGGAACCCCTTTGCGCATTGAGAAACCTGCGGATAAACCTGAGGCTGTACCTTGCATTCCTAAGGGAGTCCTTAAGCGTTCGGGGCATAATCCAAATGCTCGAGCCACCCAGAATTATTCAGTTGTTGAGGATTTGGGCCACACTCCTTGTGCGATGTCTGCATTGGAAGTACTTCAGAGTTGTTCTTCATAAAGGAAGGCTTTGCTTTCTGCTCTTGGTGTGAACGGTGATGATTCTTCCTCAGTGATCAAATTTGAAACCGCAATACATCAGCCTTGCTTGCCCTACTATGTGTCCCTTTTGGTGCACATAGAATGTCTTGGTATGACCGTCAAGCACACTGTGATTGACGAGGGCGCTGGTGCTTCTGTGATGTCTTTGTCCTGTTGGAAGGGTCTCGGTTCTCTTGAGCTGTCTAAATTAGTGACTATGTTAACTATGTTTGATGGGATATCTTTTAGACCGCACGGCATACTTCCTTCCCTTAAGGTCCGTTTGGGGGGGAAGACCATTGCGATAGAGGTTGAGGTGGTTGATGCGCCCCTTGACTACAATCTCTTGCTGGGTAGGAACTGGATGTATAGTATGCAAGTCGTTGCTTCTTCCTTGTTCCGTGTTGTATGCTTTCCACATAATGGGAAGATTGTAACGATTGATCAAATGGCATTCAAGAATCCTTCTGTTACCGCATCTTCGGGAGCTTTGATCCCGATCGTTGAGCACTCTCAGCTGGCAACTGGGAGTGTGCATGTAGGCATGTATCCATCCCTCATGGGAAGCTTTAGTTTTCCTGCATCGGTCCTCATGATAGGATCTTGTTTCGATGAGGCTTCGACGTCTACGACCTCGGTGTATTTTTGCACGACCCATATGGAAGATCCTTGGATTCTTCCTATATTGAGTACTTCGAGTGAGCCTGTCGAGACGAGCGTGCCGTTGCCTACAGCCATGATAGCTTTTCAAGCTAATCTAAAGAATGTTGTAGAGCCTTGTTCTTCCTCTTCGCGAACGGAGGAGGAAGACCCCTATGTGCTGCCGGCATGGGTAGTACAGTCTTCTCATGCCCATGACTACCTTGATACAGTTTTCCCTTCAGATGAAGCGATTATTGAGGCTATGTCGGGAGTGGAGCCACCATGGGAGGAACTTCATCATAGATCGTACTTCCTTCCAGTGCTTGACCATTTGGAGAATGAGGATTATAGGGAGATTCTTAGTCAGAGAGTTGGTAGTCCTATGGTTCCATTAAGCTCTCCTGGTCCGATGGCTAATGGAAACATGGAAAACATATCTTCCACGATTCCTATCAACATCTCTCGCAATCCTCGCACCATTGAGAATGTCTATATTGGGGCGGAATGTTCCCATGCTGAGATTCTCAAATATACCGAGCTATTCAAGGAATTCCATGATGTTTTTTCTTGGTCTTACGATGAGATTCTAGGTATTGACCCTCGAATTGTTGAGCACAAGATTAATACTTACCCCAACGCTAAGCCTATTCGACAACATTTACGCGCCGTGAATCCTAGGAAAGCACCCGCCATTAAGGCAGAGATAGAGAAGCTGTTGAAATCTAGTTTCATCTATCCCATTCCCTTGATGGAGTGGGTTTCAAACCCTGTTCTAGTGGATAAGAAGCAGGGAGCGATCCGAATATGCACTAATTTTCGCAATTTGAATCGTGCATGTCCTAAGGATAACTTCCCCACACCATTTATAGATCAGATTTTGGATGAGTGTGTGGGTAGCAAGGTGTTCTCCTTTATGGACGACTTTTCTGGGTATAATCAGATATAGATTAAACCTGAGGACCAACACAAGACTGCATTTATTTGTCCTTGGGGAACGTTCGCATATCGGAAAATGCCTTTCGGCCTTAAAAAAACCAGAGCTACATTTCAGTGGGCAATGACCTTGATTTTCCATGATCTCAAGTCTATTATCGAAGTATTTTTGGATGACCTCGCTGCTCATTCTCGTATGAGAATGAATCATCCCTATCACTTGAGATTGGTATTCGAAAGATGCTAGCACTATTCAGTTAGATTAAATCCTCATAAGTGCATCTTTTGCGTGAAGTCAGGTCATTTGTTAGGATTCATCGTTTCAAAAGAGGGTATAAGAGTCGACCCTTTGAAGGTAGAGGCAATACTTCAGTTGTCTTCCCCAAAGAACATTCGTCATCTTCAGTGTTTGCAAGGCATGGCAAACTTCTTACGAAGATTTGTTGTCAACTTTGCCAATTTGACTAGAGGCTTCATGTGTCTCTTGAAGAAGGATACTCCCTTTGAATGGGATAAGTGAGCCCAGGAGTCCTTTGATGCACTCAAGCAAGCCCTAGCATCGGCCCCGATGATTAGTCCTTCGGATTATAGCCGTGATTTTCTATTATATGTGGACGCGTCCTTAGAGATGATTGGTATGGTTTTGGTTCAAGAGGATGAGGAGCTCCAAGATCATGTCATATATTATCTGAGCTGAAACCTTATTGATGCAGAGATTCGTTATTCTCATGTCGAGAAGCTTGCTTTAGCTACCGTACATGCGGTTCAGCGTTTGAGACATTATATTCTCCTTCGCCAGACCTTGGTTGTGGCCCATGTCAATCCGTTTGAATTCGTCCTCACACGAAGGATGATTGGGGGAAAGTATAATAAATGGATTGTCATTCTGCAAGAATTCGATCTCGAGTTTGTTTCGGCAAAATCGAAGAAGTCTTTAATTTTTGCAGAGCTTATATCGGATTTCCCGAGCGAGGCCGAGGAGTTGGTTTGTGAAGATACGTTTGTTGATGAACACATCTTCTTAATCTCAACATCTGACCCATGGTATGGAGATGTCATAGTATATTTGCAAACACAGAAGACCCCTACTCACCTCTCGTGAGATGAATGACGATGATTACATCATGTCTCTAAGAACTACCTTATAGTGGACAATATTTTGTATCGCCATGGGGTAGATTCCATTTTATGACGTTGTCATGAGGAGGCTGAGGTTGTGCTGAATGATTGCCACGGAGGGGCGTGTGATGGTCATTTATCTGGGCTTTCTACAGCTCAAAATATTTTGAGAGCGGGTTATTTCTGGCCGTCGATCTTTAAGGATTGTGTTGATGCGGTCAAGAGGTGCGACCCTTGCCATGTGTTCGCACGTAATATGTGCTAGAAACCTGCCCCGTTACATCCCATTATCACCGCCGGTCCCTTCACTAAGTGGGGGCTCGATTTTATGGATTGCAACCCAGCTTCGGCTGGGGGGCACCATCATATTATAGTGGCTGTTGATTATTTCACGAAATGGGCTAAGGCTATGCCTACGGTAAAATCCAACGGTGAGACAGCTGCTCACTTTGTATTTAACCAAATTATTAGTCGGTTCGGGATTTCGAAAGAGCTTGTCACTGACCATGGCTCGCACTTTCAGAACCGTATGATGGAAGAGTTGGCATCCAAGTTAGGGTATAAGCAAGAGCACTCCTCTTCTTACTACCCCCAAGCGAATGGACAGGTAAAGGCAGTGAATAAATCACTCAAATCCATTCTCCAACAAACCATCGCACAAAGCAAGACGAATTGGCATATTATGTTATATCCTGCTTTGTGGGCATATCGAACTGTGGTTAAGACTGCCACTAGTTTTTCTCCATATCAGCTTGTACATGGAGTGGAGTCGATATTGCCGGTTGAATGTGAGATTCCTTCGTTGAAGCTACCTGTGGAACTCTTACCAGACACTTCACCTTTGGAGGAGCGTTTGGTTCACCTTGAGCAACTTGATGAGCAGCGTCGGGATGCCTTGGTGGCTCTAGAGGTTAATAAACGCCGCGTTAAGGTCCAATATGATAAGTCTATCCATCCAAGAGTGTTTAGTGAAGGAGACTTGGTCCTTTTATGGGATCAATCAAAATAACCCTTGGGGGTAGGGAAATTTAATCCTATTTGGCGTGGTCCTTACGTGGTCAAGCGTGTGTTAGAGAAGGGTGCCTATGAGTTAGTGGATTACGAGGGCACAACTTTGGCAGAGCCTAGAAATGGGCTCTATCTCAAAAAATACTATGCATGATCTTTAGCCATGGCTACTTGTTGTATATTATTGTACAGCTTTTCATAGTTAGGTATTTTTCTTATTGTGATCGGGTTTGTGATTAGTTTCCGTTTCTTTTGGCAGATGTCAATGGAATCTTCCACCTACATAGGATTCGCAGATGGTGCAAGCCGTCACACTCAACACTCAGCCTCTGCTACTTGGGTGATTTATACTCCTATGGGTCAGGTACTGTCTTCAGGAGGTGTATGTCTACGGCCATCTTCCAACAATGTTGCTGAATATAGCACCATTATTGAGCTTCTACGGGATTCCATTTCGCATGGCATTCTATCTCTTGAGGTACGTCTTGATTCGGAGTTAGTAGTGTCACAGCTCAATGGTTTGTACCATGTTAGAGATCCGACGTTATTGAGAAGGTTCTTACGTGTGAGATTGTTAGAATGACAATTTGACAATATAACATATATGCACATTCCAAGAAATAATAATCAAGTTGCTGACTCATATGCTAACTACGTGTTACATTGTCATTTGTTTCATTCATAATAAATTAATCACAAACATTTTTACACATGTAAATAAATAAATCGATCACCATAAAACTTTTTTATATACATCAAAAATGTGGTAATACATAGTGTCATGATACAAAATTGGGGCTCTCAAGCCACCATCATATAATACACGGTCGTACAAAATGAATACACTCCCAGGTGTCTAATCCTATGGAGGAGGAGGAGGGTTGTGATCATGGAACATCACTATGGATCTAGCTAGCCGTCGAAATAAGCGCACCCATGCGCCTGGTACACCCACCACCTGTCGCTGCATGGCCTCATGCAAGTCCTCGACTTGCACCATGGGAACTCTTTGAGTCAATCTCACAAAGTTGGTATGAATGCTCTGGAGTGTTCGCTCCACATCCACACCCGTGATGTCATCGCCTCTTCCCCTCCGTCTATGACGAGGGAAGCCCTCTGGCTGCCGTGGTCCCACATCTACACATAAATGGTAGATGTCACTATGTATTGTCACGCAAAAACATGTCTTTTTGATTCCACATAATCAAGAAAATACAAAAAAATTAAATAACTTAAAAAATTTAAAAAGAGTGAGGGTCAAGATTCGGTACCTATATCACCATATGTCGATCCTGGTGGCAATGGCATGTCCGGATCCCCCCGGAAGTCTATCCCTGCATAGGGGTAGTCGTCTATGGAAACTATCTGTCATCGCCAGCATGGAAAGAAATCAGCTGGATATGGGTTGGCCACCCTACCACCCCCCAGTCTGCGCATAGCATCTGCCCAACGTTGTTGGGCCGGATCTCGAACCCTGTGGAGAGGAAGGTCCACTCTAGGGCTCAATCCTGGAACACGTTCGAAGAAAAACGTGCTCAAAATGCTGCTGAACCCGAAGTTCCGTACCCTGCTTGCCTTACACTCACTGAGCTGGTGTTTCATGTTGCTCAGTAGTGTGGTACTCCAGTCATAGATGGTGGGTCTCATACACTCCACCGCATAGAACATCAGCAGCCATGAGGCCTGATGGAGTGATGCTAAGCCTACTATCCTGCCCAGCGTTAGTAATATGGCCTTTAGGCCCAGCACCTGTATAGCATTGGTGGGGACTTGACTCCCCACCTTCTCAGTATCTGGGTAGCAGTACACAGCTATGTACTCGTCGATAGTAAGGCCCCCTCCTGGCCCACCTTGGGAACGAAGGTTAACCGCCTCACCTCGTCTAGATAGCCCTGTGATAAAGTATATGTCTTCCACCTCTATGGTGAGAGACATCCCATCAATGTGAAAGGACTCTGAGTCTGGATCCCAATAGTCTACCAGCATCTGTAGCAGTCTTGGTTTGGCCCTCAAACCACCAAGACACCAAAACTTGTAGAGTCCGCAGGCAGGAAGAGCTTGTTGAGCCATTAAGTCGGCCCTTACTGCTTCCTCTACTTCACCATGCTCGCGCTCTCTCCACTCTAGCACCATCCTGCAAGAGAAATTGCCAAATTATCCATTACTTTCTTGTAAAATCACATGTGCGGCCTCATATGCGACTGTTTTGAAAACAGCCGCATATGTATGTGGGTTTTAGCCCATTTTCCACATATAGCTAGCCCTATACGCGGAAAAAGCTTTGGTATCCACGTGGGCCACAGCGCACAATTTGGGATGACTTAAAAAATTCATTTAACCATGAAAACTTACAAAAATTATATCAAAATGCAAGAGGAGAGCATGAGTAAATACCTGGAAGAAACGGTTGTGAATTCCGTCGGTTGGATCTCCTGGAATTTTCAGTTGAAAATCAGAGCTCCAATGGGTAAAAGTTTCAAATGATATGTATTTTTTACTATTTATAGAAAAATTTTCAAATATTTGAAAATTTTTACCCCCTTTCCTATAGTTTCGACATGTTCTAACCATTTTGGACCGTTTTTGACATAATTAGTGATGTAGAAGACCTTTTTCAGTGCCGTTTCAGCCATTGGATTGACCTGTTCGTGCCGATCTCAGGTATCATGTCTAAACTGGCATATAAGTTAGGTTCACCACCGTTTTCATTTTTCATGACCTTATGACCATATCACCATGACCTTAGGTATGAACCCACTCTATTATGTCACGGAACCTTCTTGTTGCTTTAGAAGTGGCATGATGTGAGTGGTAGAGCTTCACCTTACATGGGTACCCTAGTTAGTGCCTTATTTTCATTTGGTGCCCATGCTGACGTTTTCTCCTTTAGGGTGTGGGAGTCCATTGTATAGTATTGCCATGACATTTCGCAAGAGCCTCATACTCCTCTTGATCTTATGCTGGCCTATTTCCCTCTGGACTCCCTTATGTCAAGTTGTGAATGCATTATCATGAGCTTTGCCTGCCTTATTGAGATTTATGCCGGCTCCCCTAACATTGTGTTTCAGCCATGTAGCCCGAGCTTGTCTCATGTCTAGCCATGCAGAGCCATTTTTTATATCCTTCGCAGCTTGATTCCCTTTTTACTGGGAGGGGATTTTCCCTTGAGTGTCGATATCCTACACATGTATCCTTGCATTGAGCATAGGTATGTTCCACTACTTGGAACTAGTTTGTTTGCCCTTATGACACTCGTCTCCTCCTAGTTTGTAACTATAAAGCTAGTTTATTCTTTTTTCAAGCTTTTCAAATAACTGAAAAAGTCCAAAAAAAATAAAAAAACCAAAAATCCAGACAAGGAAAGATGTTAGCTTTGGCAGCTATCGAGTCGTGTCGCCTTCGAACAGAGCACTGTATATCACATCTATTGGTTGGGTTATAGTTTGAATTTAGGAGATGTACTCGTTTATTTGAGTTTATCTCCACCGACTGGTTAAGCTTCCAGTCCCTATGGAGCCTCTGTTGATGCCTCCTGTGTCACAGAGATGTCCCAGTTTGTATATCGAGTCTATGCAGCCTTCATTTAGTCACCATACGCCATTATGCTCTTGTTCGAAGGATGTTGAAACCTGTGTCGTCCATTCCTCAATTATCTTGAATTTGCATGTTGGCCATTCCTGGTACAGTTACTGGTTCGCACACCTTATGATCCAGTCCTTCCACATTGTACAGCTTTGCTGAGTACCTCGTGTTGGATGATGGGGGATTCCTTAATGCCCTCCTTCCAGCGGATTTCATCCCATCGACTTCAAATCATTTATTCTGGGATTGGAGTCTAGAGTCCTTTTGAGTGCCTTGAGACTTGTAGTCATCAGTGGCAAGTTCTCTCGCCATCGACAGTTTTTTGGGAATACATCAATGTCCCCTAATCGATGGATCCTCTCAAGTGTTCGAACTCAACACATTTATTCACACTTGTTAGTTTGCACTCTAGTACCTTGATTCCCATTTTCATTATTGGTGGGTGATCTCGCGTCTGTTAACGGTATACATTAATGACCGGTAATCAGACGATGGACTACTATGTTCGACCTCGACACCTCTATTCGCATAGTAGAACATGTACTCGTAGTGGTTTTTGTAGAAGACTTTCCATTGGTGGCATCTCTTATATGCTACCTCCTTGATCGTGCCAGTGTTCATGAGATTTCAGCTCTCGTGACTTGATTCCAGTATATGTCAAATATTTCCAGCCACTATGGAGATCTTGATCTATTATATATCTTCATCCATTTTGGAGATCATGGTCCTTTGTATATCTTCATCATGGAGATTCTGATCTATGTATATTGTATGTGGTGATGACCACATACATGATATCATGTATTATGCCTATTCATGGCCATTGTACTCTTATGTATCCGGGACTGCTATATGTACTTGTAGTTGTATGCAGAGTTGTATTATTGCACTATAATGATTGGGTGGCTGGTCTTCCATTTGGGATACTTCATCACTCCACTTCTGGGATGGACTTATAATGTATTTCGGCCATTGTATGACCCCTCTGACCTCACACATTAGGGGGCATCTGTTATAGCGGATTTCACCACTCTAGGTGAATCACACTTTGTATGGCCTTCCCCTATCCCGCTGCAGACTCTTTAGACCCCATAGACCATTTTTTGTCCTTTGATGTTTCCTTGATCATCCCTAAAAACACATCAAAAATGATACACGCGACTTTTTAACCTATAAGCGTGTACATACGTGGGTTTTCCCACTATAACCGCATACATTGGGATGTGTGCATAATCCAAATCCTTTTGGAGTTTTCCTTATCATGGATCTGACTCATTTGACTCCTGGCCTTCCATATTCCTTGAGATCACTTGGATTCGACCTTTCATTATCCCTTTGAAAGCTATATAAGGAACCCCTTGGTACATTGAAGGCAGGAAGAGAGAATTGAGAGCAAAGAAACTATAGTCCATTGTTGCCGAAACTTGTGCTTGAGTCTGCATCCCTTTGTCCCTTGGAGCACTTTTGTGTTCTTCCCAAGCTTGCCTTTTTCTTGTGAACTTGCTATCGAGAGATGGAGGATTGAAGTGGTGGAGGCCCAAGTGGGGGATTCAGTTTCTCTGGTTCGCAGACGTGCCGTCAGAGGTTGTATCTATCTTGTAATCTCTGATTTATATTAATAGAAATATATTTTCCTATCCAATAATGTGTGTTTGAATGAATATTGTATCCATTGGATTATATCAAATGCTTTTACATTATTGATTGTATATGCTAGAATAGATCTAACGCCATGATATATAGTATGCTTGTATTGTTTACTTGTTGTTGAGGAAGTAATATATCAATTCAAGCTGAAGATTGGAAAGCTCAATGGGGATCTACTTCAACCGTCCGAAATAAGGTACGAGGTCTTATCCTTTAGTGTTAGATATTTAATTTCTATTGCATATTGGAAAGGATTGATTTCTGGAGTCAAGCTATCTGTTGTGGTACCCCAACCCATAGGAATTTCTCTCTGTAACATATATATATATATATATATATATATATATATATATATATATTTCCTTCTGTTAATATTATTAACCTATAGCAGGGGCAGTAGAAATAACCCACTCAAACCACTTTAATATAATCTGCTAAGTAAAGATTTAAAACCAGAATTACTTAGTTTATGTACTAATGATAATAACTAGCTATGTCTACAAATATTCGAACCTCAAGTAGGGTATTATTATCATAATTAAATTCTAAAGAACAAAACTAAGTCCAGAGTTTATGCACATCTTATCAAGGAACTTTAATAAACCCTACCTGTATTGTATTAAATAAAAACAATCAAAATATGATAATAATTAACATTTAAATAAATGTTTATTTATAAAAAGAACTGTTCTTTTAACTTTTACAAATAGGATATACATGTAAAAGAATATCTATAGGGTCGAAACCCTTTATTAATTTCTTGTAATATAAAAGAAAAATAGTTAAGCTATGAATGTACTATTTGAATTAATATCACTGAATAAACCGAACTATTGTATACTGGTTATAGTCTTTATAAATAAAATATATGTACATATGCAAATTCAAGAAATTACATTATATACAGATAAAAATATCTACTTAAACAATATTTCTTTACAAATAAAAAACCTACTTAAACAAATTGAAGGAATCATTTAAAAACAAGGGTTGCACTCAGGAAACCTTAGCTCAAAAATTCATGAGCTAATAAATAGAAATACCATGACTAAAAACAGTCTTGAATCTATTAACATTAATCTAATGCAATTAATAACGGTAAAATTATTATCTTACAGTCAAATAAGGTAAAAACCCTAGCTCATATTTCTGAACAAACAAATATTCAGTACCAATTACTCTAAGAAACAATTACAGTTACAACTTAAGGTAAATAACTAAATTATATAATAAAACACAATTAATGGGAAATTTATTTTATTCACACAGAGTTATCAAACAGTACACGGCTGAAGCGAGTCTAAGCTTAAAGGCAGACTGTCCTAAAAGACATTGCATTACATTAACGATCCCGAAGGTTGAACTTAAAAACTTAAATAGAGTACAAAAACCAGCTAAGAGCTGGGCACCCATATCGTGACATGGGGTGTTTTATAAATGAGTACTAACAAACTTAATATTACAACATTATAAATCCTTTCTTTAAAACAAGAGGAGAGCATTACAAGTTACGACGTTGAGCCAGAGTCACCCTGCTGAAAGCAAGGGTTAAAATCAAAAACAAAAACTATTAACCGAAGAATAACAACCCAAGACTGGGAACGGCATTGCCGTAACTCCTTCCAACTTCAAAGGTCTGAAAAAGCAAGGAGAAACATATTTCGAAACCAGGGATTACCATAGACTGAATGTCGGGCCATTTGAGAAGTGTTTACTATCAAATGTGGAGGTGAACTATCCCTACAAAATAAAAACCAGAGTTTAATTAAAAAGAAATTTATGTGTAGAATGGAAATAATAAACTAATGTTAGTTTTAAACTTAAGAAATTACTTCATCTGGAAGTGAAGTTTATGGAGCCACGAAGGAATAACATCACTGCAACCAGTGTAAAGAGAAGCCAAACCCTCATACTCGCAGGTGACAGAGACGACGAGGGCTCTTGTACAAACTACACTGATAATAGTAGCAAAAGCAAGCATTGGCAACGGCCACGAAAGAGTTAACAACAACGAAGCTGGAGTTGTCACCAACAAGCAAGGCGTGAAAACAAAACTCCAAACCCTACAACGAAGGAGCTTAACAAATAGCCAAGTTAAGCTCAACCTTTCACGTAGTGACAGGCCACGATAGAAGGGCAAAAAGGGAGTTGTAGGCGGGCCATAAAGCCAAATGCAAAGAGAACAACGAACCCTGACAGAGTAAAAGAAACCACGATGGAAATTTGGCAAGAGGACCGAGCTCAAAGGAACCATAGCATGACAAACATAGGTGTTGGAACCACTGAAAACTGAGTATCACTCACGACCGCCATGAGAGCTTGCAGAGCAGGTCAAAGGGCCAAAGTAAAATGCGAAGGAAGAATAAGCTAAGGGTTAGGGTTGTTTGGTTTTATATATGACCAGTGCATGGCCAATAGAAAACCACGTGGTTGCAATAATAAAAATCATGTAGTGGGTCGACTTTCCATAGTTTACCTGGGACCAAATAATAACCAATTATTTTACCAAATGATTTTAACAAACAACGCATAAACTATAACATATTCCTTGTTATCATGTCATAAAATATATTTCCTAACGTATAGTTGATAGCTCATCATTGGCATGGGGATACAACGTTAAGTTAACGTTGACCTAACACAAGATTGGTAATCTTATAGTCACGTATAACCCGAAATCCTTACTTGAAACTTGGTAAATGATGATAAATGTGTATGCTTGTAAAACATCGTTGGGGTATGCTTAATATATATAGAATAACGCTTTTATCCTTAAACCGTTCAACTTGGAGTGGATGTAATTCATCGAAGTATATGGCATTGACAATGTTACTATGTTAGAGTATTATTAACCATGTTTTATCAATGATAATTCTAGCCAAGTATAGTGATCGTTTATCATGTGAAAAGTCTAGTTGGATTGTGTAAAACCATCTAATAACTATAGTTTCTATATTTTAATTACATGGTGGTTTATGCATAATTACACCCTTTTAACAACATTTCAAGTTGTGACAGTCATAAAAATTGCATAGCATCGTATTGACTAGAATTATGAATACTTTACAAGTTCAACGTTGTTTTGAACTTGTATGTCTAATAAACAAAATAGTTTATGCATGTTTATAAGTCTTATAGAAACTAACAAATCAAATAGTAGCAAACTATGAAGTTGGCAAAGTGTAATATAAAAACACTTTTATGAATTCTTTTACATAGTTCAGATCGATGAGACTTTAATAGAATTTGGTTGTTTCTCGACTAGACAATTGCCCATAATTTACCATATCTATATTTGGTAGAATGGTTTTATTCTTATACCAAAATATTGGTTGTTAGCATAGGATATGTAGCGTCCCCGACCCTCCGACCAGCGAAGAGGACGCTACCATGGCGTTAACCATCCGGGAAACCAGCCCCATGAACATGTGCATTCATAAGATGCTGAAATGCTGAAAACAAAATGCTTTGAACTAGAACATGCATACATGATCATTTATCGTACACAACAGAAGCAACATACATTCATACAAGCATTCAACATGTTCACCATATTCATTAACAGTAAAATGATTGCAAGAGTAAAATAGACAAGATTTCTTATCTTATGAAGAACTCGTTCCGCAACTAGCTACGTCGCTGCAACGTTCCACCCAACCATAGGCCAACATGCTCCTTAATCCCTCAGCAACGCTGCCACCCCCGAGCTGGGCATGATTCTCCAAGGAATAAGGAACAAGCAGGCTTACACATAGCCAAGGATACACAAAACATAGACAAGCCAACACAGTTGGGTTTATCAGGCCATCAACAAGATAGCCAAGCCAACATGGTCAGGTTTATTAGGCCATCCAGGAGTTGGGAAAGGCTAAATGCTAAGCTGGTGAGCCCATTACAGAGCCAGGAACACCTACACCAGAACTAGCCTAACTTCTAAGACACCCACACACACCCAACACAAGGAATCAGTCCCTTCTCTGCTACACATTCCCTCAGGCCCTGACTTACCTTCCATTGCTATTCAGGGGTTGTGGAGAAGAAATCCAGCCCTCTAGCTCTGTTTGTGTGGTTTCCAAACACACTAGGCTTATCAAGCAACCAAGCCCACATCCCTGCTCCCTACACAGTATGAAGACCAACCATTGCACGCATGTAATCAATCAACAATTACAACTTAGAAAGAGAAAACGACCCCTGAGTTGTTATTGGCCCTATTGTGGCCAAAACGACTCCAAAACAAAATACAATAGTCCCAAAACGTATCAGTAAACACAATTCACAACATGGGGAAAACAGCAATCCGTCCTGGGCAACGGAGCAAGCGGAAAAGACTTACACAGGCCGCACTGGGGAAGAAGATACATACTCTCAATCTGTGCATGAGGGAAACTTGCACCAGACCCCAAAATACAGAGGGAAAACACATGCACGAGCCACAAATCGGTAGAGAAAACTTACACACAATCCCTGAGCGTAAAAATGGCTCTCCATAGGAAATATCGTGGGTGATAGTGACCGAACGGCTCCTAGCTTACTGCGTGAGTAACAACAATGCAGAACCCCGTGCGTGAGAGAAGATTCACACCAAATCCCAAATACGGATTGAAACACACTCGGTTCCTCTGTGTGGAAAATGTGAATGGTAGTGGAGATGGCTCCACTCTCCTGGCTGCGTGAGACCAACAAGAAAGAAGCCTATGCGTGGGAACAATCAGACTACTGCCCCTATGTGAGGATGAACAGACGATGGAGAGAATGCGTAGTCGGAAGTGCATGAGTGTTTCAGCACCATTGTGGAGAGAGTGGAATGTTCGCTGGAGTTGATGGTGGTGGTTTTTTATTGCCATTGTGAGGTCAACCCGCTGGTGGAGTGTGCGTGTGGCTAAGGACTGGCAGTCCTGCCACACTCCACTCCTAGCCATAACTGCCCCAACTAACAGCAACAGTTTTTTTTGATGGTGGTGGTTGGATAAAACAAGGAAATATGGGAAAATCAAAACAAGGTGGTGACACATGGATTTTCTCTCATGGCTCAAGGTTTGACATCCCCCCTTATCCTTGTGAAAATCATGCCCCTTCTCAATTTAGTTGCCGCGAACGTAGCTGGTTGGGTTATTAAAGATGCATATTTACATGATAACAAAACTTAATATGTATGCCGCATGCCCTGATATACCATCGGTGACAATTTCAACCCAAAACATAGCATAACCAATCAATGGTGGGGCCTTGGCCTTTAGCTCCGCACCAGGACTACTTACAATATATACATCATATACATCTAATGCAACAGGGTCAAAACCGGGGTGTTACAGGATGGAAGGATGACCTTTATAGAAAACACCAACCTTGGAAACTGTTTGTAGACTGTAACTTAATACAAGAAAAGTATTATAGAAATAATAAGATTTGCAATGTAATGATACTGCTTGAGTCTATAATCAATAGGACCATATGGTTCAACATAAAGTTAAGAAGTATAGGGAAACAATGTTTTTATGTGAGAAGACACTATTTTTTTTACACTAATCAAACTTAATGTCAAGAAGTTTACAGGCTGTAAGTTTCCCTACAGAGGATAAATATCGAACAGTTTGATACTCAAGTAGTATGATAATGTATAATAACCAAAAGTACAATCAGTAAAATGTTACAAGATATTTATATTAAAGTAGAAGTTACTAAGCAACTAAAATTACAAGTTAGAGCCACGGTAAGTATTTTTACTGTCGCTGCATACAATAAAGAAAGAAACTCAATCATCTGAACTTCGTTTACAAGAAAACTGAAGAAAGCAAACTGTTTTTACCTCACGAAAATTGTATGGAATTTAGGAGCTTATTTACTAAGCTTTATATTTGCAAATAAAAACCCTTCTGGATACTTTATGAAATTTAAACGTTACTCATTCGATCATACCTATAAACCTGTAAGAACCAGTAATCTTTCTGCGTTAGCATAAATGCTAAGTAAGCCAAGGATTCAAAGTTAGATTCCACCTATTGGTCATAAAGAAAACTCATCAGTAAACTGAAATAAAATAATATGCAAATAAACCTTATTCATGTTACAAAAAGGAAACTGCTGAGTTATCATAATTGAGATTATGTAATACTAATCATTTGATTGTTTCTTTTATTGCTAATCTTTAGCTGTTAGTAAACCATAAATTCAGCATAAATTATGTTATCTCAAAATTTTAAATTTTTGTGAAAATTTGGGGTTTTGACAACATCCATAGGAATCGATGTCACGACCTCTGTAGGCAAAATGGGTTTTAATTATTAGTTGTTTAATGTTATGTGACGGTTGTGTGTAGATTACAAATAGACTCTATGTATTAAAATGTTGTATTTTAGTTAATAAAAAGAGGTTGGGCGTGTATGCCCACAGGATTTGATTCCTGTGACTGTTTGTAATACATGAGTTTATAATATGATTTCAATATTGTTTAATTTGCTATGTGTAAAGTGTTGATGAGTTATGTAATTTTGTTTAATGGTTATGTATGAATGAAATTTGGTTGTTTATGATGGAAAAGATAGAACTATGGGTGCTTATATATTTATAGGCATATCTATAATAAGGGATTTGATATAGGACCACATGGATGGTCATGATGCATCCTTTGCTAATATAGTTATGATTATGTTTATTTAATGGAATGTTATGATTTTTAATTTATACTTGTCGAGATAGACCTTGAAGGTCTTTAACGATTTGCTATCTTTGATTTAGTTTTCGTCTGTTCTTAGTTTATTCAGCTTAGATTATTTAATTCTATACTTCAGTTTATAAGTAATATAATTAGTAGATTAATTATAAAACTATTTTAATATTGTTATATATATATATATTTCTATATTATACATAGTTACTTGTACCTCTGAACTAGTTTTCTTTTAGCGAAAGCTATGGTAAGCCTCTACTGACAAATGCAATATGTCAGCAGAATGATAAAGCCTAAGAGAAATATATATATTTAACCAGAAAACAAAACCTAGTTATAGTAAACATAATCAAGTATTGGAATAATACAGAAAACAACTTAAAGATACAAACCCTGTTAATATGCAGTATAGAATAAAATTTATGACCTAAACTTAGTATTAAAGAAAATAGAAACCCCAGCAGACTATTAACCAGAAAATCAAACACATAGGGTTAGGAAAGGTATTGGAAGCATTTACCTAGCTTAAACAGCAATTAATCTAGGAAAATAGAATAGGCAGTCAAGGGATTCATACCTAAATTCGAAGCTCTATTAATGGTTGAACCTGCACACTCAAATAACTAGCATTAACAATTCAATGTATATCTACCTATGTTTGATGACCAAATCACTTGGGAACGACCACGTTCCACCCAACCATTACCTAGAATTGTTCCCAGTTTAAATCTAGATCCCCCTGAGCTAGACTCCAACATGCAAGTAGCTTAGAGCTCCTAAGGTATGCTTTCCTAACTGGTGTATTAGATCTGGATCAGTTCTCCTTTTTCCTTCCGGGAAATATTTCTTTAAGAGTTTACTTGAGAGCAAAACAGCCAGAAAAAATGACTCCTCTAATGATAGATCAAAACCCCAAGCCTTTCCTTGGATTGAGTCTTTATAGACAAAATTTTTAGTCAAAGGGACAGTTAAATCAAGAAACCTTGGTTTCTTGATTTAACCCTTTTCAATTGCTTTGGGTAATTATTAATATTTTAACTTAGGAACTTTATACTAGTTCCTAGTTGGACTTTCATACACATTATACTATTTAATAATCTTAAATAATAAATAATAATTGATGGAGCTTCTCTTCTTTCTTTCATTTATTTATATTATTAATATATTTACTTCTTTAAACATACCATGTATAAAGTACATAATAATATAATACTTTGTTAACATTTGTCTTGGGGCATCATATACCATGATCCCTAGACTTAATGACAGTTCTTCGTTAAGGTCAAGTAGGTAGATGGCTTAGGTCTACAAGGCTAGGAAACTCTAAACATCCTTTCCTGTTGGATTTCCCTCATATAATGTGGTAGATCTTCAGTATTTTGATGAGAATGCAGAAATTTGAAATTTCATTTAATCACTCATAAATAAGTATGATGAGATCAATACTCTTCTCGAGTCATTTTCACTCAGAAGTTATTAAATTCTTTTCAGTAATCTCGAGCGCTTACCAGAGCCCATACTCAACGCTTAAACAAGGAGATATAATTCACTGCAATTCCAGAGCTCCTCGCTCAACACTAGTGCTAGGATGTACTTGTACGATACACCTAGGGATACAATGGTCAACATCAACATGGAAGGCTCCAAGGCCTATTCCCAACACTTCCAATTATCTTTTCATGTGTTCCAGATATTCTCGCTCAATACAAATGATCAATCACTCGAGTCCTCCAAAGCTCCTCGCTCAACACAAATCATCAATCACTCAAGTGCTCCAGAGCTTCCCGCTTAACACAAAACATCTCATCAATCATGTGCTTCAGGGTCCACGCCAAACACAAACCAACATATATATATCATCAAGAATTGGCTTACGCCCAATATGTAAAACAAAACATCATGTTCATATGAAGTGGGGTCTTCGACCCAATATAAATATAAAACATCCAGATAATCATCATAATCAATAGGCACATGCCTATAAGTGTTAGGTCCAAAATTCGGGATATTGCAATGAAAGAGAGAACAAAACAGAGTAGTTAGAACCTCCTAAAGGATTCAACCTCATCCTCCAAGGCTTTGCTGGTGATGACATCCTTATAATCCTTGTTTTCTCTATTGAATGGGGGATCAGAGAATTGCATGAGCCTTTTCATGTGAATTAGCCCTTTTTAACATCCTCTTTGAAGGTGTTGATCGTGAGGTTCACGCATTCTCTGAAGCTTTCCCTTTTACTCATGGATTTGGCCAAGATAAAATTCAACCTCCAATAGTTGGACATGGTGATATCATGCCCCAATCTAATCTTGAATTCACTGTAAATTTCATCCACCATGGTTGCAATTAATTTGCGAATGTGAACAGAAGCATCTTTTTGGAAGAGGTCCTCCCAAACAACCTCCTGGCTGCCAACTCCTCCTGAAGTCATCTTCAAGGCGTGTTGGTGTTGAAGTTCATGCGCAAGGTCCTCTAAGGCATACTAGTTCTGAGGCACATTGTTGCTTCCCTCCATGCGCAAGGACTGCTCCTCCAAGTCCGAAGCTGCAAAGATTGAAAAACTGAGTCTAAAACCACAATGACTGAGAGCAATGTTTCATAGGTCAAAACCTCTAGGGTGCAACTTATCCTTAGTGATATGTTAAAGCTCCATCACAGTCTTCTTATAGCTTGCACTTGGGAGGAAGCAAGAAGTTCAATGACCTCCAAGCCTAATGCCATGAATCTCCATCAAACCCTGGGCTGAATACTTGATATCTCTCTTACAACCTATCTGATGTAGGGTAGATCTAGCCTTGGGCATGGTTCTCCTGCTGGCAGCATGGCTCACAGGAGAAAGAGCATGTCGCACCTTCTGCGTGACCAGATGCACATCGTGTTTTATCAGACGAGAATGATGCACATCGCTCACCACTACAAGGGAAGGAATTTCATCATGATTTTTTGGATGGATCATCTTGTTCGTGATTGAAATCTCCATCATCATCTCAGAGATATGTCGGACTGATTGACACTGGTGTTTCGCAACATGTGATCGATCTACCTGCGTTGCGAAAGGACCCTGCAGCATGTATTAAGCCCCATGGGAGGACCAGCTGGCATCTCCCACCTCAACACCAACCCACTCCTCTCTGGGCCTCCTGTCCTGCCCTCGACACTCGTCAACCATCGCATGCACACTCGCATCCGAGGTAAGTGTAACAATTTGAATAATGAATAAAAAATGGAATTGGAATAATGTAAAATAAAATTTGACTAAAAAAATAATATCAGTTAGAAAAATCCCAAAAAATAAAATGTTTAAACGACTCACATCTTCATTAAAACTTCTTAAAATAAATTTCAGAAAATTGATGATTCTCATGAAAAACAAATTATAACATCGAAGTTAGTAAGGTTATCTCCTATTTTGTTTTTCTTTTTTTTGCATATACATCACAGCATCATTTTTCTATTTTATGATGACTATGTGGTTTTAGCATGGCTTTATGATATTGAGAAGCAACTAAAATTAGGATTATTGCTTTAGGCTGAGCATGCTTGTCGACTAACCTAACAAAGGTTATGATAATCAAATAAAAAATATCACTTATGCTAATTTTTGTATGACAACAAAAACATGGAAGAAGTGACAATATCTTGGAATTGACCTTTATCATATTCTTCACTAAAATAATAGATTTGAAAAAAATAATAAAGAGGGTAGAAATCTTATGTTTACCTTGAAAACAATTGTAAATCAATGAAACTTCTATGGGATAAAAATAAATTTTTTTTAGAAACTCCGTCACTCCTATTACCTTTTATGTTTGCGAAACTTGGAGCTGACCATCCCTATAGATTCATGGATCTGTGTTTATCACTTGTAGGTGTATTAAAATTAAATGAAGTATATTCTAATTTTTTCATAAAATTCTAACTTGATACCTAATGTACAAGAATAAAATAAACAACATAGAAAACAAGAGGGTTCCTAAGATTGATTTTTACTCTAACAAAAACCATATACAAATGTCCGCATAAAGATGTCAATTCTTCACTAAATAAGGTTTGACCAAAGATTTAATAATATTAGTTAGAAAAATCCAAAAATTAAAATGTTTAAATAATTCATATCGTAATTAAGAATTTTTAGAATAAATTTAAGAAAATTGATGATTGACATGAAAAATAATAATCATAACATAGAAGTTAGTACTTGGTTCTCTCCTATTTCTTAATCTTTTTTTTTCATATAGAACAAGTAATTTTTTTATGATGATTATATGTAATTTTAGCAAGGTGTTTCTATGATCTTGACCAACTAAGATTACTATTTTTTCTTTAGAATGATCATGATTGTTGACTAAAAAAATAAAGGTTATGATAATCAAATCTAAAAATATCACTTATGCTAATTTTTGTATGACAACAAAAGCATGAAAGAAGTGACTTCCTACAATATCTTGGAATTGACCTTCATCACATTCTTAACTAGAATAATATGGGTAGAAATCTTACTTTGACACTCATATAAAAACCTTTAAAATATTACTAGATCTAAATTCAAAGAGAAATCGTGATGTGATAAAGAATTAAAAGATAGAGAAAAATCAAGATAATATAAAGGACCTGATTAATAGTAATCTAAAAAAACATGTTTTCCAAGTTTTTTTTTAAATTTTTTTTAATGATTAAAGGCAAAATTGTGGGTTATTTTACCAAGAATACTATGTCTCCTTAATAAACCTTGCTCTCTTTTTACTAATTCTTAAAATGTCAACTATTAAATATTTTGCCATATTTTTCAACAAATATTTCAATTTTTAGCTATTTTATGTAGTTTATATAATAATTTGATTGAGAGAAACAGAGGTTCAAAAAATACAAATTACCAAATTTGTTTTTGGAAAAACCATGGAAAAATAGCCCATAGATTAATTTTATCCTTTAAAATTTTCGTTTAAAAAAAGTAAATAAAGTTAAATCTTAATTTTACTCCTAAAATTTAAAAAAAATAAAAAAAAGTTAAATCTTAATTTTAGCTGCTAAAATTTTCCAAAAATAAAACAAAGTTTAAATCTTTTCTAAATTCAGATTTATAAGAAGTAATAAAAAAAAATGATTCTCTTATATTTTTAAGAAATTTTAAATTCAGATTGATCCGAAGTAATAAAAGAAGGATGATTATCTTAATTCTTTAAGAAATTGTAAATTCAAATTTATGGGAAATGATAAGAGAAAATGATTATTTTAAATTTTTTAAGAAAAAAATTACAATTTAATTTTTATGGCTGTCCTGAATAAAATAAGATCCCTGGATAAAACAAGAATACTATGTCTCCTGAATAAAATAAGAGTACGAAAATTATGAACTTCTCCTGTGAAAAATTCACAACAAATTATATGAGCTTTTCAAGTATTAGTTCATCAAATAAGATGAAAAACCTGATTGATAAATCCCTGGATAAAACAATAATACTGTCTTTAATCCATAAAAGTATGAAAATTATGAACTTCTTCTGTAGAAAAATTACAACAAAATATATGGGCTTTTCAAGTATTAGTTCATCAAATAAGATGAAAAACCTGAGCTTCGTTTCACTAAATTTACATGCACCCAAATGGGTAGAAAAAAAGAATAATATTTTCAGAGTATGTGAATGTGACACTAAATTTATATGTACAGCATTTCACAATATGAGATGTGCAATAAATTTATATGTACAGAATGAAATTGTCTTTCTAACTTAACCATTGGGGGAATAAATCGAATGTATAACGTTGACAGCCATCAATGGCCGCCGCCTGGGCTTGGAGTCGAACCAGCAAGCTTGCGCTCATTCTTCTTTTCTGGCTGTACCTGATCATCTCCATGGCTATGATGGGATTCGAGGATGTCACCATTTAGTCTCTGAGATTCCAGCCGTATCATCTGCATGTGACCGACCCCGTGGCTGTTACCGGATTTGGAGAGCCGCTGTTCGATCAGCTTCGAATTTACTTTATGAATGTGTCCGAACAGTGTCACTGAA
>LPNX010600923.1:0-20113 GCA_001517045.1 Pseudotsuga menziesii | reverse complement strand
TAAAAGAATTGAGATTGGGATTGAAAGCCGACGGATTGTCGGGGAAGATAAACAGAGTATTTTTCATGAGCAACCTGCCGCTGCTAGGGCATGCAAAGAGCAGGAAGGAGATCATAATCACAGGCGCCATTATAGGGCTCTTCATCATAAAGCTTAGTGTTGGCAGAGAAACGATATGGTATATTCAGGTCGAAAATCAGACAGTATGGGAAAACGAGAACTCTGAAAGTACAAAGGGATGGACGGAGAAATGAGAAGGAATGCAAATACTTGTAAAAATCGTAAGGAATGAAATAGAAATATTGAAGTCCCTCACCGCTTTCTCCGATGTGTGTGGGTATTGACTGAGTAAATCCAAACGCAAAACACTGCTTGGAATTATATAAGAGACGAGTCATGAACTCTCAACTGGTGGCTCCCTTTTATAATTCGATCGGGCGGGCAGTGGAAGGGGATCGCGTAAAAGTGAACGAAGAATACGTGAAGGTAAACACGAAAGCGGGCGCCTGGTTCCGGTCCACGACCCGGAACGGAAGGGAAGGGACTGGACAGAATCGCGTAAAACTGAACGAAGAATACGTGAAGGTAAACACGAAAGCGGGCGCCTGGTTCCGGTCCACGACCCGGAACGGAAGGGAAGGGACTGGACAGCTGGAATAGTTTTTGTTGACTTGTGATAAGGCTTGAAGGCTTGAAGTGTAGGTGCCCGTTTTGACAAGGTTCGAAGGGTAGATGGCCTTTGAAATAGAGGTTTATTTAGTTGGGATTGAAAGTTTTGAAGGGTAAATAACCCTTAAGATAGAGGTTCACTTTGTTGGGATTCGAAGACTGGAAGGATAGATGATCCTTAGAGGTTCACTTCCCTGGTATTAGTTAACTTTTCAACCTGCTAAATCACAAATTATTGGTATATCTAGCCCATGGTTAAATAAATATAGTATGTTGTAACAACACCGATGTCGTCTTGGGTGTGAAAGCTTTGACTCATTTCAGGTCATTCTCTTGGTTAATACATACATCTTTCTAAAAGTCGCTCTGGTCGATCCGCGGGCGGTGGCCGCGTTCGCGGAGGCTAAACTTTTCCTGTTAATTTCGGGTTGTTAATGTCATCTAAAAGTAATTTCATTTCTAGTCGTGTTCATATGTTGAATGTTGAACCAGAGGATCCCTCTTCAAACACGACTTCCCTCTACAAAGCTGATCTGGTTCTCGTGAAATTTCAATGCAAGGCATGACTTCCTTCAATGAGAATGATAGATTGATGCAGACGGTAACGCCTTGGACGCAAAATACAGACTCCCTTCCTCGCAAGTCAAACTCTCACCTGAGACCGTCTACGTGCTGGTGCAGCTCGGCTTGACAGCAACAATCTCTGTACAGTCCCGGATTGTTGCAGCGTGGGAAAAGGTCACAGTAGCAATCATAGAGGCCATTAATTAGCATAAAACCTTTTCCCATATTCCGCAGGAATTGCGCAGAAAGTCAGATTTCCGTCAATATATATCGTGGTATTTTTACATAGAATTTTGTCATGTGGATTTTGAGTGATTTTATGACTTCAAGACATGAGTGGAAGAGACTAAATTTTGCCAATTTAAAAAAATGGTTTTGTTTACTCACATTATAATCTTGATATTCAAGTTTTTGGTAATCAATAAGACCGGTCTTGATTTTCAAGTTTTTGGGAATCAATAAGACGAGTCTTGATTTTCAAGTTTCTTTTGGAATTAATAAGTCTGGCTAACATGTATTACGATGCCATAATATTAAAAATAAAATTTCGTTTATATTGTTAATTTTATTTTAATATTTATATATTTTAAAAGTTGAGTATTTTTATTTAAGAATTATAAATTTAGGTATCTATCTTTTCTGGATACTTTTAGAAAATTGACAATTTGGGTTTTTCTATTTAAGAATTATAAATTTAGATATATGTATTGATAAGTTAGAAAGATATTTAAAAGATGTAAGTTGCAATGGTCCTAAGTTAGCATAAATTGTTATCGTTCTTTTTCTTTAAGTTGATGGTATATTCTTTTTTTTTTATGGTGATGATATTGTTTTTTTAGTATTAAGTCTCTCTAATCTTAAC
Source organism: Pseudotsuga menziesii (assembly GCA_001517045.1). Taxonomy (NCBI): domain Eukaryota; kingdom Viridiplantae; phylum Streptophyta; class Pinopsida; order Pinales; family Pinaceae; genus Pseudotsuga; species Pseudotsuga menziesii. Next base: position 18,018 of record LPNX010600923.1, on the reverse strand, counting down.
TAGCACAACCATTTAATTTGTGGCCTATGATAGGCCACAAGTTAAGTGCCACAAAAGTTATGTCTTATTTATTGCTTGTTCTCAATGGGTAGTTGTAATCACTTGTTATCTACACCTTAGCTACTGTAGACTCTCTTCTAGTTAAATGTGCCACAAATTGTCACTTATAGATGCATCAATTACCAATTATCCATGGATTCACTACCAAATATTTTTTATATCCCTTTTTTATAGTTGTTTATTTCAAATTTGGAAAGAGGACTATAAAACTGATCTACATAGTACACTTGTCTATCCATGGATTCGCTACAAAAAAAAATTGATATCCTTTTTTTTATAGTTGTTTATTTCAAATTTGGAACGAGGACTATAAAACCAATCTACATAGTACACTTGTCTCATCCTCCTGTAATCTAAGAAAATCAGGTGAACACTCATAGGACATAATTTAAGTGATGTGAGAACATTGTCATCACTTTTTCTATGCCTCAAGTACATGTTTTCACCCACCTTATTTATGCTTCCATTATCCATACACCAATTACCAATTATCCATGCATTAACTACCATTTATTTTTTATATAATTTTTTTTATTATTGTTTATTTCTAGTTTCGAATTGTACACTAGATCAATCTAGAAAAAAACATACTTGCTACTGGGTCAGTGCAAGAAGATGAGAGACCTTTTAGATGCAATCCTAGTTTTCAAAAACAAGATCACGTTACCAAAAAATACAACGCATTTCTGCTACATAGCACTTGTTATGGTTCAACCCGAGCTTGACATGTCATGGGACATGTAGGATAGGAAGCCATATCGCGTACGCGTTATATAACTACAAAACGCGCTCGCGATATGTAGTTATAAAACGCGTACGTGATTTGTAAAACAAAAAAATAAATAAATACACAGGCCCGAAACCCGCGGCCCATTTTAACAATCAAGAAAGTGAAAACGAAGGCCAATTGGGGCATTTTGGAGCAAGTTAACTGCTTGGGGTTGTTGGAGGAGCTGATTTAGGTTGAGGGGAGGAGATTTCACTGGTGAAGTGTCATCCAACAAGGTAATTCAATCACCCAAAGAATTCTTTTATTTGTCAATTTTTAACTTATAATTGTGTTTTTTAATAGAATAATCAATCCAACAACTCCCAAGCTAATGTTTGATGGATTCAAACTAAAATAGGCTATTCCTAAATATAAATGTAATAACTGTAGAAGTAACATATGATAAGGGATAAGTAAATGAAATAATAGTTATGAGATATTGATCCATTTGCTCACAGGTTTGGAAGCTATATGAAACAGAAGAAGTTTTAGAAATAGTGGACAAGAGCATGGAAGATGAGTACGCCAAGGAGGAAATGCTTAGAATGATACAGTTTGTCCTTCTATGCACCCAAGCTTCTGTAACACAAAGGCTGTCGATGTCTGAGATAGTGGTGATGCTGGTAAGCAAGAGGGAGATTCATAATTTGCAGACAACACCCATGCAGCCTGCTGTAGGATATACTGTGCGGGGTACGCATTCAGATTCCGTCACATCTTCATCGTCTTCGAACGCAATAGTCTCAACATCCCTCACTGCTCGTTAAATAACCTATTTGAATACAAATACAAATAAACACCATTATTCGTAATTGTAGTTAACTGTAGTAAAGCATTTGCTGCGCAGCTGCCTGCTCATTAAATGCTGCTTAGATGGTTTAAGTTTTTTAATTACTTTGTATTATTTTTAATACAAAAATTTGAAGCTTTATAATTAAAATTTACATTTTATAATAATAAATCTAAAATTAAGATAAACCCATTATGCTATGATAATCAATTTTTTTAGTTTTTAATTATTATTTTCTATTAGATAATATCTTAAGTCAATATGGAAAGATATAAAGTGAAGGTTACTACTAAATTGTGATACAAATATTTTTAACAATTATATTTATATTTACAAAATTTATTCAATCTATCTATATAATCCCAAATGTTGGTTCAAGAAGATCACATTTCATTTAATAAAGCTAGATAATAATTCCTTTCATTGATGTTATCTTTCCAATAAACATTATAAATTTTATCATGAAATAATTAGTTGATAATTCTTATTATTTATAATTTAAATAATTAGTTGATAATTTTTATTATCATATTATATAATTTATTTTGGTGATAGATGTTTTTATTTGAGATTTTCGGGTAGACAAGTACGTATGTTTTTCCTAGATTGTACCATTATGAAACAAGTGTAATGTCCAAATTGATTTTATGAGTCTTCACAAATTCAAAATAAACAATTATTGATGCATGGATAAGTGATAGCTAATGCATGGATAACTCCTAGTTGATGGGTGAATAACTAGCACTTTGTAAGAGAAAACTAGTTTGTGACTAATAACTTACCCCCTTATTTCTCTCCCCCTTCCCTCCCTCTAAAAACCCTTCCTTTGTTACCCCTCCCTCCTGCTAAAATAATTTCTCTCTTCCCCCATCCCTCCATCCCTCTCCTTTTACTTCCATGTGTTCCATCCTCTCACTCACTCACTCCCTCACTTTCTCCCCCTACCTCATCTCTCCACCCCTTTCTCTTTCCCCCCAAATTCTTTCCCTCTCTTCCTCTCTCTATCTAACCATCCATATTTCTCTCCTTCACCATGCCTTTGCCTCTAAAACCATCCATCAACCCTCTCTAACCATGTGCCCCTCTCTTAGTGTTCGTGAAATCAATCCAGTGGTTCAAGCCTTCATCTCTCCATATTTCTCTCCATTCCTTAATAGCTCTCTCTCTCTCTCTCTCTCTCTCTCTCTCTCTCTCTCTGTTGCTAGGAATATGAACCTCTTGCAGACAAGAGTTGTTCCTCTAATCTTAATGGTTCAAATCTAGAACAAATGAGTAACATGGAATGTCAGATTCTCCCTAGATCTGTTTAAACACTTGAATGGACTGCCATGCTTCTTCTATTAACAGATGTCTTCACTATCCTTGAAATTTTTTCCTCTGTTTACCTACAAAAATAGAAGACAACAATAGAAAGTGATAGCATATAAGATATAAAAATTGGACCTATGCTTGTGACCAAGGAGTCAAGCAATATATACACATGATACAACATATATGGGAAAGAGAAAACATTCTTTATTAACAATAATTGGAAAGACTACGACCTTAGTTCCTTGTTGTTGAAATTCCCATCCAATAGATCCTTGCCTCTAACTTCACCTTTCCTCCAATAGCTCAAGAATTATTTTGACAGAGTTTTGGTGTTCAACAAAATTCTTCCTCCTCTTCCTCGGTAGGGGATGAGCCAGTATTTAAAGCATGGGAGGATAGGTATGGTTGAGGATCTCATGGGTGAGGTAGAGATAGGATCCAAAAATGAAGGATCTTAAGCTCGAGCTAGTCTTAAACCATAGGGATGAGGCTTCATGAAGGAAATCTTCAAGAAGCCTCTCAAAACTTCTCTTTTTTCCTTGAAAACTCGAGCATCGCTCCTTTAATGAAGGAGACAGGTGGTGTTAAGGGGGAAACACTTCTTGTAGTAAGGCTAGAGGCAGTGGCACCACTCTTTTCTCATGTATCAGGAGCGTTGCTGACTTGGGAAATGCTTTTTGTCAATGGGGAAACAGCGTTACCTGTTCAATACAAGGAAAAATTGCAAGGGGATAATTTCTTTATGGAAAAATTTGAGGAATTGGAGAAAACAAGGGAATACCTATCTCATAACATGATGGTGATGAGATTTCGGTGTAACACTCTCTCTCTCTCTCTCTCTCTCTCTCTCATACACACACACACACACACAATCCCTCATCTCTATCCCTTGGTGTAACCATCCTTGACCATCCTTCATTTCCCTAAATCCCTCCTCTCTCACTGTTATTATCCCACTCTCTCACCCTCTAACCATCCCTCCAACCATCATTGTCTCTCTCTCTCTCTGTGAATCTCCCCCTCTCACTCTTTAACCACCCCCCCATTTGTCTCTCTCACTCACTCACTCTATACCTCTCTCTATACCACCACTCTCACTCTATACCTCTCTCTATACCACCACTCCATCCCCTCCTCCCTCTCACTCTTTAACCAACCCCCCCCCAACACCATTTGTCCCTCCATCCATTATTATATATATTTCCTGCACCCAATCATCCCTCCCTCCTATATATCTCCTTATCCCATCCCCCATATATCTCTTCCCTCCCTACCTCCCTCCCTCCCACTTATATTTATTCCCCTCCCATCAATCCCTTCCCTTTTATATTTCTCCTCCCTTCATCCCCTCCATATCTCTCCCCTACCGATCCCTCCCTCCCATGATTCCATCTACACCTTTCTCTCCCTCCTTTGACTCCCCCTCCTCTTTTAACTTAATCAATGTAATGTTAATTTCTCTTATCTCATATGTGTTATATCGCATATCCGTTATGATGATCACACTTTACATAGTGGTCGTTAGGGGTAAACCATTGTATGCATAACACATGTGCGATATAACGCATATGTGTTAAAACATACATGCATTATATCGCATATGCGATATGGGTTTTATAAACAATGTTGGGTTGCAGGCCAGGTGCCAGTTTTACTATAGAAAAAGATAGAATTCCTCTGAACCCACGCACATAGAACTGTCCAACCTGCCATTTCATCATTTATTACACAAGTCCATAGGTATTGTACAAGTTTGGGTGGATTTCAATGGGGAATGTACGTAATAGAGGTCAAAAATCAGTGAGGAAGGTGCTTACACCGGAAGAAGGTGAAAAAAAAGAGAGAGGGAAGAATCAAGAAATCGCTAGCATTCAATTGATGAGAAAATACTTCCCATTCCTTCTCAACAAGTGAAGTAGAGTTATTCAACAGAAATTATAATGTTGGATACCCCAGAGAAAGAGTCAATGCAAAGGAATTTGATAGTAGAAAATACCATACATTCTCCAACGACCCACATTTCATTATTGAGTTCAATGGATGGAACACCACACTTTGCATCAAATATTTGCGCCTCAAGATCTCAGGTAAAAGAACAGATACCTAACGTAGAGGTTGAGGAGGATAATGCATCGTTAATGGAACATGGTTATGGGGATATGAAATTATTGGTGCATTACTAAGAGGACAAATTTGTCAAGAGTTCAATCGTTATGTTCCTGACGATGCAAATGTGGTTCCACAACAACCATGCCATGTGGTTCAATCTCCTAATCGAAGTTATCAGCATGTAGTGGATGTAAACGTCACTCTAGCATTTCAAATTACAAAAAATAACGCATCAATGTGAAAGAGAACTCCTAAACGCTACAAGTGTACAAGAACGAATTCACTTCCATGGAAGGTAAGGTGCCTAAACACACTATCCTTTGTCATTGTTCTCAAATAATGAAACAATATTTTGATAAAAAATCTGAATCCGGTAAAATGGCAATTGTTTTTAGCTTTGATTAAATCTAGGAGTATGGCAATTGCTAGAAGAAATTTAGGCATAAGAACATTGAAGAATATCGAATCAAGTAATCACATTGTTAAATCTCTTGTTGTTGCATTCACATCGATTTGTAAAAAAACTTGTTCACAGGACTGTAATGCGGCTCGCCACATCTTGGTTGAATCAATTGTAAGTAGATCCATAAGACAACGTTGTTTACTTAAATTCACATCACAAATTGTGCCTTTACATCCAAAGACACATAAAACAAATTTAGTAAGAAGAGACAACCTGTAACACCCCGGTTTTGATCCCATGGTATTAAATTGCATATGATGTAAATATTGTATTAAATCGTGGTGTGGAGCTCAAGGCAAAGGCCCCACCATGGATTTAGTGTTTTATGTTTCGGAAATTAAAATCGATGACGATGGTTTATGTGGTAGCCAGGAACAATATATTTTGAGACATCATGTAAAAATGCAAATTAATAAAAATACCACAGCTAGCTATGCACCGCAACGTTAAAGAGATGGGAGCGTGATTTCACAAGGAATAGGGAGGGGGAAACATTCAAACCCTTGATCCAATGGGGAAAATCCAAATGTCAAAGGGAAAACCCATAAAGCTATCATGTACCCTTTTTGTCTTTTTGTGCCCAGTCATTTAGAAATTGGTTGGGGAATTTAATGCATGGGGATGGGAAGAGTATGGGAGTCAAATTCGAATTTGGTAAGCCACCCATTTTTGGAAAACATGTTTTTTGACTTCTTAGTCAAGTAAATGCTTGGAAATGCATGCCCAAGCCATTATTCACCCATATATTTCATTCCTCACCCATTCTAATGGAGGTTGGGGGCTCTCTCACTAGCTGAACTTTGCTGAGCTTTCTCCCTCATGATTTCTTGCCATTTTCTTCATTTTCTCCATGCCCATAATTCATTTTTTGTGTTGCCGACAAATGAGAAGAAGGTAACCATGATTTTTGGGTTTATGGGGGGCGCATTTGCCCCTGTGAGCAAGATGGGAGTTCTCCTTCACATTTTCTATCATTGTTCCATTTTTATCCATGGATGGAAAGTCGTTTTGGGTTGTTGAGTGCATGTGCAGCAAGGATTTACGTTTTGGGTGTGTGTTGCGGCAGAATTTCTCTCGAAATTCCCATAGGCGTTTTCTGATTTTTGGATTCACGATTTGGGTGAGAATGATGGTCGTTTTTTCTCCTGAATGTTGTGAAATCGATTTTGGTTCCTAGGGCTGTCTTTTCCCTTGTCCCATTTGCGTTTTGGCTTCCCAGGAACATTTTGTTCATACCGAGTAGTTGTGTGTGGATGTTTTTTGATTAATTGGTTGACTGTGTGTTTGATGTAAAGTGTGGCTTGGTTGAGTAAGTCCAAGAAACCCCTATGTTGTTGGGTTTTTGGCTTAATAGTCGTGGAACCCAGTTTTTCATTGGCTTGGTTGGACAGTCTGTGAAACCCAACTGTGTGTTGGCTTCACTGTGGATGTATGGTATTTTTGTGTGTAATCCTATTGTTCCCTAGTGCCTTGTGGAATCATTCCCAACTCGGGGGTGGTAGTGATGCTGAGAGATTGGTGAGCACACTGGCCTATCGGTTGGGTGGAACGTTGCAACAACATAGCTAGTTGCAGGAAAACTTCTTATTAAGATAAGTATTCTCTTGTGTTTGATCTTTGCAATGAATTTGTTTAATGAATTATGAACATGATGAATGCTTGAATGAAATGAATGATTTGCTTCCATTGTATAGTTCATGTATTATGCATCTGTGTATGTATTTTTATGTTCAATTCATTTTATGTTTATGTTCATGGGGCTAGACTGCCCGGATTTGATAGCAGCATAGTCACGTTCTCTCTCTGGTAGAGGGGTGGGGATGTGACACAACCTTGATGTAGAGGGACAAATGGAAACATTATGGGCATTTAGCGGTAGGTTTCCTTGTAAAGACATGAAGTTAGTCGAAGCAGTGAAGGGACTAGTGCACACTTTTTGGCACAATAACACTAGGCCTTATTCTAACACAAAGGATGTGTTAAAACGTTGTAGGGGTTATATGAATAATGAACGTCATGTTAAAAATTATCTTGACATGAAACAAACTCAATTGTTTGTGATGTTTAAAGTTTCCCACGTAGAGCTAAGGCTCGGGCAAAGATCTTCTGAAAAATGCAAGCCTTGGTATGTTAGAATCAATACCATCCAGAACACTTGTTGTTGTAGATACCACATAGAATTTGATATATATTATCATACATTTGCACATATACGTCATTTTTTGCATCCTAACCATGTGCATGAATGATCAAGTACAGTAGCGCTAATGCCATCTAGAGATTTCATCCAGAACATAATGTGTTAGAGGAAACATGGACAGACATATTACTTAAAGCAATGTGTAGAGGGTTATTGCAACAAATGTGGTAGGCTATTATTATGGTATGATTGCATGCATGAGAGTGAATATCAACCATTGGGGAATACAATTGTCGAGAATCAAAACTATTAGTATGAGACATATCAACTACATGATGGGAAAGAAAGCAGGAAGATCAAATTGGTTACTTCACAGGTGACAATGTACACAAATAATATTCATTTAAATAATTGTATTGTTTATGTTGTTTTATAACATTGTTTATTAACATATTAATATTCATGTAAATATTTTTATGTTGTTTTATAACATTGTTTTTTTTTTCACCACGTGCAAGTATATGAATTTATTTCAGAATTATGTGGAAAGATCCAACAATACATTTAGCATGTCAATACAACATGGTGGCAAGATGAGAAATTCAGAATATGCCGAGACACCTTCCCTCTCGAAACAATACTATAAGTGGTTGACTTTGCAGAAAATTACACCCTACAACCACAAAATGAAATACAAAGTCAGTACTATCACTTAGAGCAGGTGAGCATAATGGTCCATATCACTTATCGACATGGGCTAGATAACAATGAAGAGAAATGTGTGATATTGAAAGAAAGTCAATTCTACATAAATGACAACCGGACCCATGGCATCCATTACGTGAAACATTGCTTTAAATTATTCTTTGATCATGTGATAGCTATGGATATACGATTTTGTCATCATTTGATTTGGTCATATGGTTGTGCTGGACAGTTCAAGAATGCATGTGTATTTCAATGGTTGTGTTTTTTGCACATAAAATACAAGGTTCCACATATATGGAACTACTTTGAAACTCGTCATGACAAAGGAGAGCACGATGGCACTAGTGCATGCATAAAAATTGCCATTCAAAGGGAAGAGATGAAGTCTATAGGTGCTTTCCTTCGAGTCACTACATCTATAGTGAAATGGCGTGCATCTGTGATGGGAGAACACGCAACAAGAAAAAACCTAGTGCAAAGAATATTTTGGGAGGTAACAAATGTGGACTGATCCAACACACATCGAGGGAACACAATGCATGGAGCTTGACAGTTTCATTCAATTAGAATCTCAAACAACTTGTCCCTACAAATTTGGACAAGATTGAAGCCTTTCTTTTGCGGTTGTTGTAGCAGCGATGAATGGGATGATAGTGAGTATACAAATACAATTGATACATGGGATCGAGTGACACTTGGCATTGATTTGAAGGGGGTTAATGAAATGGACCATTTGGAATATGATTAGATATATATTTCGATAAACTATGATCACATATCAAATCTCATACAAGCAAGTACACAAAAATAAATTTGTAGTACCTAAATCACTACAAGCCTTTACATTTAAAGAAATTTTATTTATGTTACATGCAAGAACTTTTTTAATAAATGTATTGTTAGCTCGACCTATTTCCTTTCATAGGTTAGATATATGCAGTGGTCTCCCCAAAAAAGCAGCAAGATATGTAGATTCAGAAACAACAACAAAGGAAGGAACAAAGAAAGAAGCACAAGCAGTTCCAGGTTAAACAGTAGTAGATCCATAGTTTTTACCTCCCCCACTGGTGGTGGAACTATAACACTATCCAATGTTATAACATCACGAAGGGAAATAGGTGAAAATGCTATAACAAAGCTTAAAAATACAAAGAATGACGGAACACATGTTCTTGGAAAACAATTGCACTCCATTGCGGGGTCAACTGATTATGGAACTATATATGGATCAACACGATATAATGGCTTTCAAAATGAAATGAATTTGGACTTTGTTGTTGTGGGTGATCTCCAACTGAGTATTTTTATCAATATGTTTTTTTCGCTGCTCCTACTTGCTCTTATGTCAATGGATCATCTGCCTCTCCCACTGGGACCTATGCTGCTGGAATCAGGTAAACATCATATGGATCCACTAGAAAATCAATTGAAACAACGGGATCCGCTATTGTGGATATGCATCCTCGAATGAACTACTCACTTTAGTGCTACACCTGCATATGCGTATGGATTTTGAACTGAACGAACCAGATCAATTTCTTTGGGGTGGTGCTTATAGATTAAGAAGGGCGATCTTTGTTAGTTGGGAACATGGAGCCCTCCAAGTAATAGGTGGTGAGGTGCTCATAAATCTCAAGGAAAAGTGTTTTGTGTTTTTTTTTATAAGATAAAGGGGTACGAGTTTTAGCGTGTCCTAAATACAATCATAAATTACAAATAAATATAGAATGCCTTGGAAGTTCTGGGGATACAATGAAGAAAGAAGGAGAGGGAAGGAGTAATGCAATTATTATTCATATGATATTATCCTATGTAATAAATCATCCATAAATCAAGGAGCGGAGCCGCTTGTCATTCTGAGGGAAAGGTATACATCAAATTCAGATACAAGCTTCAGATGCAATCGTGAAAGTACACCTTCAATAACACATGTAAATTATTGGCAAAGTATTGAAATATGATTTTGATCCTTTAGGTTATAAGAAACAAAATAGAGATTATACGAGGAAATATCATCTATATTATATGATTGCAAGTATATCTTATTCACTAAAAGAACTATAAGCATAAAAAGAGTAATGTCTATATCACATGAGCATGCTTCATAGAGTAAAACATATTATAAACAATCACAAATGAGTATAAAAACAATAAATTTATAAACCCAAAAAATAGATTTTTATAGTACAACGAATAATACATTTCATTAAGTCCAAAAACTCCAGTCGAACAAAGATAGTATGGGATGCGACGTCACTTCAAGTAAGTGGTTAAGGCCAAAATAAAAAAGCAAATTAGACAAGCTGAAAAATCCCTATAAGAGGCTATTGGATGTAAGGGAAGGAGTTTTGAATTTTAGGGAGACATATACTAGTTTTTATTTCTCTATAACGGAATGTAAGTATGCCTTCACCTTTCCTGAGAATACCTTTCCCGAGCCCATATCATAAAAAAGTATCCCAGTCAAGTATCCATCCTTGCTGGCATAGTTTATTATATTAACATTGGATTTAAACTGGCTATCAAGTTGTGACTAGGTTTTATAGTTACGAGTCAAAACAAACCTTATTTCCTATTTTGAAGGTTTTGTAGTTATGAGTCAAAACAAACTTTATTTCCTATTTTGAAAGGTAACATAATGTTACAGTAGATTCCTTTGTATTATAAAACATTATTTTTAGCCTTTATTTTCATAATAACATTATTGTTACTATAAATATATTGTATTAATTATAATATTGATTCAATGTTATTAATTTCCTATAATACATATAATTTATATTTTAAAAATGGATCAATTTAATGGTGAACTAACTTTGATAAAAATATTCAAACTCCAATCCAATATAATAGTTGCTAAGAAATATCAGAATATCATCAACAAAAAAGAGATGGGAGACATAGATAAGACCTCCAACAAATAAACATTTGAATGAGCCAATTTGTTTTTCTTGTAAGATAATTGTGTTCAACCCTTCTACTACTAATATAAACAAGAGGGGGTTTAGTGGGAAGCCTTGTCTAACGACCCTTGTAGGTCTTAAATAGGGGGTATCAAAACCATTTATTAAGATAGAGAAAGAAACCGAAGTGACACATGACATTATCTAATTCACAAACTAGAGCTGAAAACCAACCTATAGGAGCACCAATCTCAGGTAGAGACACTTAAATCTATCATATTCCTTTGACAAATATACCTTCACAAGCATCGCAAGGGAATGCTTCATCTTGAGAGAATGCATGACCTCTTGGGATTATTATAAAGAAACACAAGATTGGTTTTACTATTATAACACTTTTCAGCAATGGTCCTAAACCTAACAAGGTGGTTTATAGTTGAATGATAGCTCCTAAATCGGTTGCAGTCTTTAGCTCTTTTGCCATGACTTTTTAGTGATAGGATAATCTACTTTTCCAAAATAATTCTATATAACTTGACTATAGAAGGATTAAAAATCGTCATCAAATAACATGTGTGGCTGTGGAATGGTTCTTCTTCTAAACAAGGATCATTATTTTACTTTACAATTGGTGGAGGGATTGGTACCAACACTAAAGTTGAATTGTTGAGTCTTCAGGGTTTATTACAGTTTGTAGTTTGTATCTTTAGATATTCTAAAGTGATTATAGAATGGATTAATGGAAAATTCAATCTACAAGTTTTGCAACTCAAACAATGGAGTAAGAGAGTTAAAATACTAAAAAGTTTCTTTTATTAGATCTCCTTCAGACATGTTTTGAGATATTTTAATTTGATGACAGCTAGTCTTTTAAAAGGGGCCATTAGTCTCAAGGCTAGTACTCTGCTGTATCAAGAAATTTTGGAGGGATTTCTACTCGATGGATGAACAATTGATTTGGTAGATTTGGCTTGATTTTGCTATAAAGTCCTCAAGTAAAGATATTTTGTAATATGTTGGTTTTTAGATAGTTGTGAGCTCTATATACAAGTATGTTTTATGAAATAAGGATGAGGAATAGTAGTTATGGTGAAGGAGTATTCTTTCATTAAGTTGAAAGCATGATTTTGATATGTAAAATCTTTTTCTTTGATTTAATGAATAATAGGGAAAATGACTTTTTTTTCTCATTAAAAAACATGATCTTATAATTAAATGGTTTTTTAACATGAATTTAACTAACAATTCTTATATATATATATAATTTTAAAATAATACCATATTAAATGAGATCCGTTTGTTTAAGTTATACTATTTCGACTGTAATGTAACACTATGTTAAGATTTGCCATTACACCAAAATCAATTTCTACATCATCTCGAGATAGAGATAAAGAATCATAATGCACAATCATAAACATAAGGAAGTCATTTCCCTCTTCCTTCGAGTTTGCAATGGGGGCGGGTCCTTGCACCAACACAAAAGCGGAACTGATTGGGCTCTGGGCCTTTCTGCATACAATCCAAATGATGGGATACCCAAGCTCAGAATATATGGTGACTCTTCAGTCATTATAAATTGGGCAAAGGGTACAGCATCCCTTTCACCACCTGAACTCCATCATTGGTGTAGGGACACTAGAAAGCTATGCTCATGCTTTCTAGAGCTGTCTTTCTGTCATATCTATCATGAATACAATCAGCATGCAGACTCACTGCCTTTCTAAAAAAGGCTCTTTCTTTGGCTCCGGGATCAGGTAGTTACTCTGAATTTCAGTTGGCCTCTCATGATAATATTGAGCTCTTTTGAGCCTGATGCTAAAGCATGTACTCCTTTTTTTATTGCACCCCATTTTTTATTATGAGTGGAGCGGACTCTTTTAGACTGTAGTTCTGCACTCTTTTGTTCATGATAGATATGGTTTGAGTGACAGCCTTTCTCATGGGAACTGTATGTTGGAGATGTACTTGTCCCCCCTTGCAGCTTGTTGTGTTGTGTCTCCTAAATGATGTAACTGTTAGAATGTTTCCTTTGATCATCCATCTTGATTGTAACCCACTTATTGGGATGACATTTCAGATGCCCTTTGATTCTTTAATGAATATCAAGGACAAGCTTTTTTTCTTCTGAAAAAAAAAAAGTCATTTCCCTCCATACCCGCTGAGTGTCGTTCAAAGTTTAAAATTTGTAATGACATCATTGTTTCCATCACTTGCGGCCGGCCCTTGTTTGATTTTTAGTGAAGTGCTTGTATGCCACTAAACTATAAAAACCAGGTGGAAATAAAATAAAGCTACGTCAAAGGTTACGTCGTAAAAGGAATTATATTCTAATTTCTCACACATCACGACTTTTAAAACATTTTAGGAAATATGACTTGTCGTCATGCGTCTAGATGCATTAACCACAGAAGCATCCAAATTTCATCCAACCACATCGCAATATGTTGTTTTCGTTCACTGATCCTGACCAATGATCCCAGGTGGCCTTACATTAAATCTCATAGAATCTTCCACATTTGATCTAACTCCAATGGGTTTTCCTGCAGTAATACTTAAGCATGACACCAAATTAGGTTTGACGATGGTTGCGTGCACCTCCTGATTTCTCGATTTGTCAACGATTGCTAGATAAATTTAGAAATTTCTGGTGCAATAATGTTCAGAAAATAACGTCCACCAGCAGAGTTTTCCTATAATGGCAGACTATAGATGCGTAGCTATGGGTTATCTGAGTTTTTCTATGGTTAAAAATATTTTACATATTTTATATGCAGCAGAGTAATAAATACTGTGGGGGCTACATGTTGGATCTCAACCTGTTTGAAATCCAACCACCAACAATACAGCCATCTTAGCATTTATTACTCTGCTGCATGTTGAATATTGTTTGCCCCCTTTCTACCACTTCATAATCAACGAGTGAGAATACTATGCAGAAACCATGATGTGTATACTAATGCACGTTTGTGCAAAGTCTACTCTTCATAGGTCACTGATTCCAATTTCAGGGAAATTTAGGTTGAAAATCAGAGTTATCACTACCGGCCTATTGGGTGTTTCATCCAACATTGAAACTGGCCCCGACCCAAATTTATTGCCCTCGTGGAGGCATAGAATCGTTGTTGGTTAAGAAACACTCATAATTTCATGGCCATTGACTAGGGCTTCCCTGGACGTTCTATGGTGTTGTGTGGTACTCTATCCTTATCCTTATCCTTATTATTTATTTCTTGGCTACTCAACTGGCCCAGAATGATCTACTCCAGCTTTTGCAAAGGTTTAATCATCTGAATCTATCCTGGGCTGTGTGGCTGTGTTATATGGCAAAGGTTTGCAATTGCCTATTCTCTTCTTAGAAATTCTGATTTTCTATATTCCATGGATGTTTTAAGGTTATTAGTCGGTCTGCTATTGTTTTTCTTGACTGTCCCCATAACAGCTGATCCAGAAGCTAAACTTCTCAATATCAGATGTAGCACAGTCAAGAGTACCAACGTCACTCTTTTCAATGAGAACTTGAATACGGTTCTTGTAGCCCTGCGTGCCAAGATTGCTTCTTCTGGTTTTGCTACCAACGAGCAAGAAGGAGGCACAAATTAACACAAACAGAGAGGCAATGTGGAGCAGAGCACAAAGGCTCGCTCTCATACACAAAGGAATGGCCAAACCAATTCGATTATTGATAGAGAAGTAGTTACAATATATAGATGACAAAAATCATAACAAAAAAGATCATAGATCCAAGAAAGGTGGATCTCAAACCAAATCATGCTGAATATAGAAAGTACACATCAACCCAATCCCTACCAATCTGCCTATCATTTCTACATTATTCCAACATACCCCCTTAATGTAGAAATGGATTTTCTACAACACCTAATTTCTACCTAAGGATCTCAAAGTGAATCTTGCCAATAGGTTTTGTAAATATATCGGCGACATTATCACTTGTGTTACAATACATAAGTTTAATTTCCTTAGATTCAATCTTTTCTCTGACAAAGTGATGTTGCAGCTCAATATGTTTTGTCCTTGCATGATAAACTGGGTTGTGTGCCAGCTTGACAGCACTTTGAATGTCACAATGTATATTTGTGGGTTCTGCTTGCTTTTCTCCAACGTCTTCAAGAATCCTCCTCAACCAGACAACTTCACATGTAGCACTAGACATGGCTTTATATTCAGATTCTGTGGATGATAGAGAAACAGTTGGCTGTTTCTTGCTGCTCCATGCTACGACCACTGATCCAATGTTGAATGCATATCCTGTAGTAGACCTTCTGTCATCAACGTTTCCTGCCCAATCAGAGTCAGAAAATCCTGCCAATTGAACATCAAACTTATCAGTATATAAAAGACCGAAGTTCATTGTCCCTTTCAGATATCTAAGGACCTTCTTAGTCCTTAGATACCAAATTAACACAAACAAAGAGGCAATGTGGAGCAGAGCACAAAGGCTCGCTCTCATACACAAAGGAATGGCCAAACCAATTCGATTATTGACAGAGAAGTAGTTACAATATATAGATGACAAACATCATAACAAAACAAATCATAGATCCAAGAAAGGTGGATCTCAAACCAAATCATGCTGAATATAGAAAGTACACATCAACCCAATCCCTACCAATCTGCCTATCATTTCTACATTATTCCAACAGCACAGACCCAGTCTATGGCCTGGCGCAGTGCAGAAAGGATAAGAGCCCCTCTGACTGCCTCAAATGTATTACAGCTGCAGAGAAACAAATTCGCAACTGCTGCGCTGTATCTGGTGGCAGAGTTATTTATGATGGCTGTTTCTTGCGATACGAGAGGAACAATTTCTAAGCCCAGGCCCGTAAGGCAGAGTTCTGCGGTGCCACTAAGGCCAGAGGCAACAGTAATCAGTTTTCGGAAACGGCTCAAAATCTGATAGGCGATCTGATCACGGCAGCTCCGAAATCAGCTGGGCTTTTCGCTGCACAAACGAGTCAAGCGCCATCAAATACTACCATCTATGCTCTCGCTTCGTGCCTGCGCTCTATGAACGAGTCAGACTGTAGCGAGTGCCGGCCGAGCTTAACCAGCATGTACGTTCATGCTGGTTAGGCCAAGTGGCATGGGTCCCATTCACGGTCAATTGAATCCATAAACCGGAGTTTCTCTCGGAATTTTTTGAAATTTTCCGGCACCATTTAATGTGACCTGTCCCACTGGCCACTTGCCCGTCCCCTCCGCCATCACTCCCGAGCACCTGCAAATGAAGCTCTTCTTGCACCGGCCTATTGCACCTAACAATCCTCTCGATGTAAAGATATGGGGGAGATGGTGGATGAAGGCTTCCAGCTGCTGGGAGCGTTTAACTGGGCGGATCATCTACCATGGCTGCGATTGCTGGACCCTCTTCGAATCCATGCTCGCTGGATAAGCTCGGCCCAAGGAGAGAAGCAGTTCCGCGCGGAGGTGAGCACCATCGGAACAACACAGCATGTTAATTTAGTTCGGCTGCGGGGATTTTGCAGCGAGGGCTCCAGTAGACTGCTGGTGTACGAATACATGCCCAATGGCTCCCTCACCTCCGTTTTATTCCACAAAACTCAGAGCGATGATCAGATTCAGAACAAGCTGCAGCTGGACTGGAAAACGCGCTTCGGCATCGCGGTGGGGACCGCCCGAGGAATCGCTTACCTGCATGAGAAGTGCAGGGAATGCATCATCCATTGCGACATCAAGCTAGAAAACATACTCTTGGATTCCAATTTCTGCCCCAAGGTTGCCGATTTCGGGCTGGCAAAACTTCTGGGCAGAGAGTTTAGTCATGCTTTGACAACTATGAGAGGAACCAGAGGGTACTTGGCCCCAGAGTGGATCTCCAGTCTGCCCATCACTGCAAAGGCAGACGTTTACAGCTTCGGCATGACACTGTTTGAAATAATTTCAGGGCGGAGAAACATGGCCGGGGACTCGGAATCCAGCGAGGAGGAGTTCTTTCCCACGTGGGCTATAACTCAGATCAACAGCGGAAACACCATGGAGGTGGTTGACCAGAAATTGATGAATGATGCAGACGCGGAACAGGTGAAGGGGGTCGCCATCGTAGCTGGATGGTGCATCGAGGACAACGAAGATGAAAGGCCGTCAATGAGTAAAGTGGTGCAAATATTGGAAGGCATTGTAGACGTGCCCTCTCTTTCCCCAATTCCCCTCTCTCTAAAGTACTATGCCATAAAAGGCAAGAGTCTCATTTTTTATTGGGAGAAGAATCCTTCTGAACACCACAACAACAACCATGACAGTGATAAGCCCTCAACTACGATGTAGAACCTCGAAATACCCTTCTCTCTTTTCTCTTAGAGTATCATGTACATATTTTACCTCAGCAGTATAGTATTTAGTAGAATCGTCCAACTCCAGCTCACTAAAAAGCTTTGGTTGGATGATTGAATCAATAAAGGCCTTTGAAAGTAGAAACAAGTTCTGCGGTTCTTCTGTTTTGTTTTTAGTAAAATTGAGATTATGACAATGTATATGAACGTTAATACTGAACTTCAGCAATGTGAATGATTCATTTGTATCAGGGTGGCCATTGGCCATTGTAACACTAGGTTTTCGTTAATTTGTATTTGATATTATCTACATATTTTTACCATAGCCAGTTCTTTACCTTTAAGGACTCAGGTGTGTTCTTTATCAAATATTGATGATTGGGTGGTTTTAAACTTTTTATTTTTTATTTGATAGAAAGTAGTGATGGGTTATCGTCAAATTTTTTTTTTGATA
>LPNX010600891.1:0-40925 GCA_001517045.1 Pseudotsuga menziesii | reverse complement strand
AAATACTAATTATTAAAATTTATCCTGATAAGTTGATCTTTATTTCCGTACAGCACAACCGATAGAGGAGATGTTTAAAGTGTTTAAGCTCACTTTATAGGGTGAAACACATTTTGACGACCGTAAAAGGTCATTTGATTTGGTATTGAGGTCGAGAAAATATTTTCAAATAGTGAAGGATACATTAAACACGCTCACAAAACAACATAAAAATCCGTGATAGTTTAATGGTCAGAATGGGCGCTTGTCGCGTGCCAGATCGGGGTTCAATTCCCCGTCGCGGAGATTTTTTTTGGCCCTTGATGACTGTTCTGGTACAATTTCCACCTTGAATGAGGGTATAAGATACCGATGATATATATTCAGACTATTTCTACGACACAGAAAAACAATCGACCAAGCCGGCCTTGAACATGCTGCAGAACTTCCTTTTTTTTATTTTTTTTGGCTCATCTACGTAATCCTATTATCTTTTATTAAATTTTGAAGCTATGAGTTTCTTTCCAGCGACTTGGAACCAATAGTTGACAGTGAGTGCATACTTGAGTATTTTCCCCCTACATTGTACAGTCCTCCTCAGACCTGGTATCCCTGTTTAATGTGGTCGCTCATCGGACTTTTCCGTCCGATAGGAATTCGCTCAACTTTGACAGGCGGAACTACTTTCACATCGATTTTCTCAGGAAAGACGGCGTAAACAAGAGAAGAAATTAACTTTCTACAGGAAGTACAACCATATAAACCCTTCGTAGAGCTCCAATTAGTAGCAAATAATGACAAATAATGTCAGTGAACGACCAAATAACTCATATAGGAAAAACATTGTCCACAACGGCTTCCGCTTTTTTAAACTACCAAAAATCGAACAGCAACACTCAAGATGTACTGACCAATAATGGGCCTTATAAGAATTTATTATCAAATACCGTCAACAATGCGAGCTCAACTTCATACTTTTACAAGAGGACTGAACACGGTCGCTTTGTAAAAAATGCATCTAACACTTTTGAGGATATTTACTCCAAGACAAGAAGGGGCGATGTATTCAGGAACAAGTTCACAGACAACAAAACATGCTTCAGAATGCTCACGTACATAAGTGATGATTTGTTGAACGAGATCCCAACTAAGGAAGGTCTCAAAAGTGATGCAGATGGCAAGCTTCTAACCGAAGGAGGCGAAAATGAAAATCTCAGGAAGAACGCATCCAAAAAAGAAACATCGCTGTTTCAGGGCTTTAAAAGCTACCTACCAATAGCGGAGCTTGCCATTGAAAACACTGAAAGATTAAACTATGATACAAATGGTACAAGCGGTACGGTTGGTGCGAAAGATGTTATGTCTAAAACAAATGAGCGAGATGAAATTCACACAGAGCTTCCTAACTTCCAAGATTCATTTCTCATACCGCCTGGGGTAGAAACTAAAAAAATAAGCTCCTCTTATTCTCCTAGTGCATTAAAAAGTTTTTCTCAAACTCTTGTAAATAGTTTAGAGTTTTTAAATATTCAGAAAAATTCTACGTTATCCGAAATAAGAGACATTGAAGTTGAAGTTGAGAATCTGAGACAAAAGAAAGAGAAACTGTTGGGTAAAATTGCGAACATAGAGCAAAATCAATTACTATTGGAAGACAACCTCAAACAGATTGATGATAGGTTGGACTTTTTAGAAGAGTACGGATTGGAGGTGATCGAAGCTAATAGCGACGAAAATGCAGAAGATGATGGTATGAGTGAGCGAAAGGCCTTTAAAAATGATGCTATAAGAAATGAGGGTGTCACCACAGAGAGCATATCATCAGAGGCTTCTAATCTACCTCCAAGGAGAAGGCAACAACTTCGAGACGATAACTCATTGAATAGATTAGGTGCCTTTTATAGCAAATCCAAAAAAAGACACAGAAAAAGCTTCCCAACATTCCAGCAGCTTTACGAGCCAGGAACAAAAATTGGCTCTATAATGTCCACTCACGATGATTTCCTCACTTGCCTAGATTTTGATGCGCCCTTTGGCACCTTATGTACAGCCGGATATCTTGATCACACGGTAAAAATTTGGGATTTATCCAAACAAAACAAAATTGGAGAACTAGCAGGACATCTTGCTACAATTAATTGTATGCAAATCAATCGTGACTACGGAACTCTTGTTACTGGTGGTAGAGATGCGGCTTTAAAATTATGGAATTTGAATTTAGCTCAACAACTTTACCAGGAAACGCAAAATCTTACCTCTCCTACAAATCATATTGATTCTCCATGTGTTCATACATTTGAGGCGCATACAGATGAGGTTACTGCATTATCATTAGATCCTAGTTTCTTGGTGAGTGGTTCACAGGATAGAACAATTAGGCAATGGGACTTACGTTCCGGGAAGTGCTTGCAAACCATTGATCTGAGCTTTGCAAATGTCTTAACAACATCCACTAATGTCGATTTATCAAAGAGCACACTTCTTACTCAAAGAAATGAGAGGCCTAGTATAGGTGCACTACAAAGTTTTGATGCAGCGCTAGCAACGGGTACAAAAGATGGTGTTGTAAGGCTATGGGATTTAAGATCCGGAAAGGTGATTCGTACTTTGAAAGGGCATACAGATGCCATAACGTCATTAAAATTTGATTCCGCGTGCCTGGTCACAGGTTCATACGACAGAACAGTTAGAATCTGGGACTTAAGAACTGGGTTGTTGAATAAGTTTCATGCGTACAGTGCGCCAGTTCTTTCGTTAGATCTCTTCCAAGAGAACGCTGCAGTCGTTGTCGCAGACGAACCAAGTGTCCAGATATACGATAGCGAAAAGGATGAAAGCTGGTCTTGCGTCGAACAAGGTAACGAGACTAGCGTTAGTACCGTTAAGTATAAAGAAAATTACATGGTTGAGGGTCGTGAAAATGGGGACGTAAATATTTGGGCCGTATGATAGGCATTGCAATCAAGTCAACCCATTTGAAGAAAAATAAATATCGAGTGCATATGTGAATATCTGCTCGCTCAGATATATATAAATAAATATTCGTTCTGGAATGTAAATAAAGTATCGTCAATACCTTGGATGGTTTATCAGCGAAATCGGTGCTGTAGATGTTGCCCTGTCATATTACTACAGGTGTCTTGGAAGCAATCACCATACCTGCATTATCCTTACCCGGAAAAAGAAAACATTCGTGAATAATGATTAATATTTAAGTGGCGACTTTTTCATCCTTGCTATTGAAAAAAAAAAATGAATAATTGTTATTAAGCGTTAGCAGATGCCAAATTGTCGAAATGATTTCAAATACAGAGAATTAGCCGCAAATATTAAGTAGTACCTGAATCACGAGACATACAACTCGGAAAAATGAACTTTGGAAGCCAAACACCTACAATTGTGGTTCTAAAAGAGGGAACAGACGCATCTCAAGGTAAAGGTCAAATCATCTCTAATATCAATGCCTGTGTTGCAGTCCAAGAGGCATTGAAACCAACTTTAGGTCCCTTAGGTTCTGATATTTTAATTGTGACATCGAATCAAAAGACTACTATTTCTAACGATGGTGCCACGATCCTAAAATTATTAGATGTAGTACATCCTGCTGCCAAAACTTTAGTGGATATTTCTAGAGCTCAGGATGCCGAGGTGGGTGATGGTACAACTAGTGTAACCATTTTAGCTGGTGAGTTAATGAAAGAAGCCAAGCCCTTTTTGGAAGAAGGCATTTCATCTCATTTGATTATGAAGGGCTACAGAAAGGCCGTTTCTTTAGCTGTGGAGAAGATTAACGAATTAGCTGTGGATATTACTTCAGAGAAAAGCAGTGGCAGAGAATTACTTGAACGCTGTGCTAGAACTGCAATGTCATCGAAATTGATTCATAATAACGCAGATTTTTTTGTTAAAATGTGTGTTGACGCCGTGCTATCCCTTGATAGAAACGATTTGGATGACAAATTAATAGGTATTAAAAAAATTCCAGGTGGTGCTATGGAAGAATCTCTTTTCATCAACGGTGTCGCCTTTAAGAAGACATTTTCGTATGCTGGATTTGAACAGCAACCCAAAAAGTTCAACAATCCTAAAATTTTAAGTTTGAATGTAGAACTGGAGTTGAAAGCAGAGAAAGATAATGCTGAAGTACGTGTAGAACATGTTGAAGATTACCAAGCTATTGTAGATGCGGAGTGGCAATTAATCTTTGAAAAGCTAAGACAAGTGGAAGAAACAGGTGCCAATATTGTACTATCAAAGTTACCTATCGGCGATTTGGCTACTCAATTTTTTGCTGATAGAAATATTTTCTGCGCTGGTAGAGTGAGCGCAGATGATATGAATCGTGTCATCCAAGCTGTTGGAGGCTCTATACAATCTACTACTTCAGATATAAAACCAGAGCATTTGGGTACTTGTGCTTTGTTTGAGGAAATGCAAATCGGGTCAGAACGCTACAATTTATTCCAAGGTTGCCCACAAGCTAAAACATGTACATTATTATTAAGAGGAGGTGCTGAGCAAGTTATTGCCGAGGTTGAGAGATCATTGCACGATGCAATCATGATAGTTAAGAGAGCGTTACAAAATAAACTGATCGTTGCTGGTGGTGGTGCTACAGAAATGGAAGTATCAAAATGCTTGAGAGATTATTCAAAAACCATAGCTGGTAAGCAACAAATGATAATCAATGCCTTCGCTAAGGCTTTAGAAGTCATTCCAAGGCAACTCTGTGAAAATGCTGGGTTTGATGCTATAGAAATATTAAACAAACTAAGATTGGCTCACAGCAAAGGTGAGAAATGGTATGGTGTTGACTTTGAAACAGAAAATATTGGCGATAATTTTGCCAAATTCGTATGGGAACCTGCTTTAGTAAAAATCAATGCTTTGAACAGTGCCACAGAGGCTACTAACTTGATTTTATCTGTTGACGAGACGATCACTAATAAAGGTAGTGAAAGTGCCAATGCTGGCATGATGCCTCCCCAAGGGGCTGGAAGAGGGAGAGGTATGCCAATGTAATTAACACTCTAAAAACATGTGCTGCATACATTTTATTATTACTCTTTTTGCAGTAGTTATTTGCATCAAAGGTAATTTCTTTCAATCATAAATAAGTTAATACTGTATTGATAAAACCTTATTCTTTTCTTTTGTATACTCTGTATCTTAAAGTAATTCTAGGTCTAAAGAAAAATGAAAGAAGTAATGAAAACTCCGAGAAACAAATCATATCATTGGTCGTCATCCAGGTCGGATGTCATGCAGCTGCATTCCATTTCTTCGGCAAAATGTACGTAATATTTGATTAGAACCCTGTTTTGCAACTGATTATGCTACTATGTATTTATATATGCGTACATATGATGATTTTATATTTGAAAAATGATGCTGATTTTTTTGAAAAAAAGATCTATCCTCCTTTATTCCCTTCTTGTTTTATTGTCCTTTGCAAACGTTCCTCAAGAGCTCGACATTTCCCGTCTAATTCATTGATATGTCTCCTATATAAATCTGTAACAAGTTCTAACTCATTTATTCTAGTTTTGAGCTTTATAATTTCTTCTTCTTTGTGCAATTTAGTGGATAACTGATCACCTAAATCTTTAGCTGGGTGATTTTCAAATTTTCGTCCAGAAACATCAGAACTAGAAACACTATTTGAGATGGATTGTGAATTTGCTTTGGATATACAGGGAGCTTTAGAAGATTGTAGAAACGGTATGAAATGAGGCGGTGTCGTCTCGGTTTTCACGTTGCTAATCGCACGATCTCTCGTCTCAAGCATGTCGTTAATAGAAGCCATGTGGAAAGATAAAGGGGCTGGGTCGTTACGATTAGCAGATATTATATCTGGGGAAGACATCGTCGATCTAATTTGATTCGGTACCTCGGATGGATTAGAGTCAGTCGTCCGTGAAGAAGTGGGTGCCAGAGTTGCGGCGGTAGAGGCAATACCATTATTGCAATTGGACACTATTTCACTTCCGTTATTTGATATTGAAGTACTGCTCAAGCTTCCAAGCAGCATTGATAAGTGAGGTAATTGAGGAGAATCTGCGCCTGTTTTTGATGTTACTGAATGTGAAGCATTGAGGGGGAAAGAGGCTGCGTTGAATTGCGACCGTTCTTTGATAAAAGCAGATTGGTGTGCAGAATTTGAATACTCTTTAACGTCCGTATAACTTGGGAACGTAAGTAACTTCTCTTGGTATATAGCAGTATCTTGTTTGGGCAGTTTAGGCTTTAACTTTGGTCTCGAACAATCTCCCGACATCAGTACCTCTAATTTTGTTGCTGATAGGTGAGAATCGCTTCTTTCCTTAGACTCCGTTTTTGGCTTCTTGGATATCTTCGCAGTAGATGATGTTCCCATTAAAAGTTGCGAACTTTTTTTCTTTTTATCTTCAGATGTTACTCTGTTAGCTTTGCGACCGCTTGATTCTATATTACAATCACCCTTAAGCTCTGCAATCAGCGTCTGATTCCGAAAGTTGTCCCGATTATGTGCATGATTTGTATTACTTTTCCTATTTCGAGACTTTATTACATCAGTTTTCAAACTAATTGGCCTGGGTTTCCCATGAAGCTTTAAAAAGAGACCACACGCATTACAAAGCATAGCTCCATGCTCATCTCTTCTCCATAATGGTGTTGTAGAGGTTAAACAGTTCTTACAAACAGGAACATTAGCATCATTGGATACGTTATTATTGCAATTGGCATCCATTGTTTGTCCATTATTCTTAACTTGATTTTTAGGTAATATATGGTGTAATGAATTCGTATCCGAACTCATTCTTCCAGCAGTAGATGTGGAAAAAGACTTGTCATCCGCCTTAAAATTCATATTGTTGCTTATTGACGCTCCTGCTTGCGATTCACGCAATTGAACTGCCGATTTTTGCTCGGCAGATACTGCTTCATAACCTAAAGGTGGCCATCTCCCAATATGCCCTTCTTCTTCGCTTTGATTTAAGCTGTTGAGGTTTTCACTTGATTTTGGTTCAAATACATTATCTCGTTTTCTAATGTTATAGCCTCGAAGAGTTGTAGCCTGCGATGCCATAATATTACCAGTAGAATTGTAGAGCACAGTACAAATACCCGAAATGATATTCGTATATCTTGTATTATAGCTTCAACCGCTTGCAATATGTTCTCTTTCAAACTACCTTATTATCAAGCCTATATCTTATTTTTCACTGATTAGGATTGATAAGCGCAGATAAGCGAAGATAAGAAAATTTTCACTCTGTTCGCCCGCTATTTAGGATCAGTAATTTTAGTAACGTTAATCACTAGGAACGACGAGAAAGATGACAGAATAATATCTAATTGAAACTTGAAGTAGCGTAATTGAAATATTAAGTTCAAACTCAGAAAGGGGCAGCTATCACGAATGAATAACAATATTTTCAATGAAAGATTTCGTTCAACAGCATAGTGTTTTACTTTACAAAAATTTACATAATACTTCACCTTTTTTTCTAATCTAAATACCTATCAAAAGGTTCCCCTAAAACGTTTTCAACAACCTTGACCAAACCGGTCCTGACTTCACGTTCGATCTCTTCATCATCATCTTCCAATAACTCAGCGATGACGGGAACGAGCTGTGGCAATAGAACTAACCAACTTTCACCTATCTTTGAGTATATCAACTTCATGGCTCTAATAGCCCATAATTTTTCATTGGAGGAACAGGAAGCTTTCATGTGTTCAACGATTAGTTTATTCAAAATTTGGTTATGCTCATCAACGCCACTATTGTTAGAAGCCAGAGCGCCAATTGCCTTGACCAGGTACTTCCCAATAGAGTTTTCTATATTAGATAGTTGATTGACCAAGGATACAGAAATTAACTCGAATCTGGAAGTTGATTTCCAGTATTCGTCTCTATCAAACTTTAGCGAAGAGGTTAGAGAGTTGATTACCAAACGTCTTAAATTAACGTTTTCTATGTCCTTGCTAATGAATCTTTTTAACAACATATCAACAGGTTCTAACAAATACGTGAAATAGGAAGTAATTATACCTCTCAAATTTTCTTGAAGCTTGTTGAAAAATTTGAAAAATGCCAACAGTCTTTCTGTTTCAGTGATACCTGCATTTGTAACGCCTTCACCGTCAAACGCCCATCTTACTAATATAACAAATAGCGGTCTAAATACTTTGTCATTCATCTTCAGGACGTAAGAGTTGGAAATTTCGTGAACGGATGCCTCTATCCTACTAATTGTATTATTATCGAAACTGGAAATGGATCTAAATTCGAATAAAGATAATAGTAACTTAAAAAATATTGGCGATTGTGAGGTTGCGGATTTTTTATCAATATTTTCAACAGTGGATTCTAATGTACTCAAAAATAGACTAACAGCAACTGTATCATTGGACGTTGCTATTTCAGTGGACCAAATTCTGAATAAAACTTTCAAAACTTCCTTCAAATCTATATTCTCAATTATCAATGAAATTACTGACAGCCTAATGCTGCTGTCAACTTCACGGGAAAAATAAATAACATGCAAAACATCCAAAATATTTGACATCAAGAAACTTGGTATCCTTTTGATTAGACCGGCGAACAGCAACAGTATAGCAACTTGCAACTGCTCTTTTAATGGGTTACTACTATCTGCCAATGAAGCATCAAATAATTCAATAGAAGGTGGGACTATTTTTGGATAGAACGCAATTGACTTGACTCCTAAAACTTGAACACAGTTAGTTATCAATGCCAACGAAGATATCTTGACCTCTGTCATATCAGAACTAACTTTTTCAGTAGCAAGGGTGAGGGCTTGAGTTAATATGGACCCCTCAAGCTTCTTACCATATTTGCTCACTAAAGCCGTCATCGTGTTCAATATTACTTGAGAAATAACAACAGATTTAGATTCCAAAGGCATTCTGTCAAGCAAAACCTTCATCACATTGTTAACTATAGGAATAGCTTCAGAGCCTTCTAACTCGAATTTGGACCCTATTACCAACGTTAGGTGGTATCTAATATCTTCATTAGTGGATGTACTGAGTAAGGGTAATACCGCATTAACAAACTCGTCAACTGGTAGAATTTGTAACACATTGCCAAGCACCTTGAATAGAATCTCCTTTATTTCAGTTGTGTGATCTGATAATGATGTTTCAGAGTCGGAAGCTTCCTCATTTTCTTGGGAAGTTATACATGAAAAGGTTAATTCTACAGAATTAATGAAAAAAAGAACACCTTCTAAAAGGGTTCCAAATTCTTCCCTGATGTTTCTAATTAACTTTTTATCGCTTGTTTCATCTAACAAAACAGAATATACTTTTAGTCTTAAATTTCTCCTCACATCGTAATAATCTTGATCTGTTTCCTCGGTTATTTTATTGATAAACTCAAAGGTATTGTTCATAAATGTCAAAAATTCACTTTCCGAAAAATTTAAGACACCATTTGAAAACAAGACACGGGATTCTAGTGATTTCTTCTTTTCCGAGGAGCTCTTTGATGATGTCAACAATTTGATGATATTGAGTAAGTCATTCAAACCTGATAATTCCTCATTGACATGTAGATCAACGAGTAGGGCCTTAATAAACTCAATTAATATTCTTGCCTCGCCAATTTTAAAGTTGACTAAAGCTGAAGAATACTGTTGTGCAATCAAGAAAAGGAACGAGCCCAGTGCCTTTACTGGATCAAGTGTTTTGATTAACGTAGAAAATAATTTAACCCTCCTATGTCTTGGAACGTGTTGCAAAGCGGTTGTGAAGCTCAACAAAAGGAACTCCATTTCCTCTTTTTCATTTCCTTTGCTATTCTTGATCAAGGCAGGGACAACAGTTAGTATCGTACGCTCAACAACTTTAGTTGTGAATTCATCATCTTGACGAATACTATGGGCTCCCATAAAAGTAAAGATAGGCATTACAGAATGCAAAATAACTTCCGAACTTAAAGTAGCAAGAGATCCAATTACAAGTAATAGTTTGTTTTGGACTTGCGGAGATGCAGAATTTCTAATAGCGGATACCAATATATCTGCCCTTACGTTGGTTAGTTCTGTACAGCCATGTTCCTTCAAGTATGTGATAGTGTTCAGCGTACAAGAAATCAAAGTTTCTTGCGCATATAAAACCGGTAATCCACCGTCTTGATCCAAAGTTTCCAGATCTGATAATAAGGAAAGTAAAGTGGACAAAAGCTTTTCGGATCCAACATTTCTGACTTTATCAAGTGCTTCCAAAATAATCGTCAACTTTCTCAGGTGCAATTCCGCCAGTTGCGAAACCTCCCCTTTCAAAAATGCGTTTTTACTTGTTGATGAACGTCTTCTTCTTCTTTTAGAAAAGTCTGTCTGATCCATTTCGTTACTGATACTGTTTTGATTTAGTATGGATACAAAAATATCGGAATCTAACGGCAATGATTGTAGTACACCGACTGTATCGTACGATGATTCTACGTTACTCGAAGAATCCACGATATTTTGGACAATTTTTAGTTTTTGAGCATTATTTAATGAAGCGAATATGCTGATAAGCCTCTCGGCAGCTATGTTAGCTAATTGCTCATAATCTGAGTTAAGAGCACTGAGAACAAAATCGATCATGAATGACTGCTTTTCTTTTGGTGATACCAAATTAACTAAAGAGCGCTCAAAATGCTCAAAGTTTGTTTTATTAGCAATACAACTCTTTTCCCAACTAGATCTGTTTTCTAGGTAGTGGGAAATAAATTCCTCAAACAGGGAGGAATAAGAAGATGCATAAGTCGGACTCTTGTTCAGGTTATCCAACAACACTGTCTTGGCATACGGAGAAGGTATTAGTAGGGCTTGATTAGCCCAAAACATCAAAAAGACTTTTTCATTTCTCTTTGGCGTTAAAATTCTGGATATGTCATAATTCTCAGTAACGTACTCGTTCAAAAATCCTGATAACCATGCCTCACTATCTTTGGGATTTAACATAGGAATAACAACGTTCTCTCCGTAAAGTTTATCAGACAAAAAGTAGTGCTTAGTGGATGGTCTTTTAGCAATCAAGGAAAGAATCTTCTTCACGCCAGTCCTAACTTTTATAGAAGCATCTCGCAAAGCGCAAATCAAGCATGGAACTAAAGTAAAAATATTAGCTTCCTTTTCAATACTATTAATATATTTTGCAATATTGTTTAAAGATATTAGCTTTAGCGCGGTTGGAGCGGCTGGAGATATAGTTACTCTTAACAAAAACGTTATTCTTGATTCTAAAGTAGTGAAAAATGAAGTCAAGAAGGAACTTGCTTTATAGCCTTTACCAATAGCTTCAGTGAATAAAGATAAAACCTTTTTGTATCTTTCTCCAGTTTCTGTTAGCATGGACACATTCGTTGTGTTTATCAATTCTGAATGCTTATCCAAGAATGTTTGAAATGAAGCGGTATCCTTTTTAGTAGTTTCCACAGGATCGCTTAATTGCTTTACAATGTCGGTGTTAACATCGGCATTAGTGAACAAAGATGTAGTAAGCCTGATTTCGAAGAGTTCGCCTGTTAGTCCCAATGATTTCAAACATTTTAACACCAAATCTTCATTTATGGAGATAAAATATTCGAATAGTTCTACTAATTGTGACTTGTCCTCTAAACTTTCGGAAAGGTAAATCAAATCAGTGATTATCAACCTAACTTCGTATCTTTCTAGTCTTATTTTTTTTAGTAGGCTAAGAATAATGTTCAATTTGGACCGATCATACCTTGCTATGGATCTTGTATAGGAAGTAATGAATTTATCACAAACTGGTTTGTCTTCCTTATCTAAGAAGGTTAATATAGACACAGTGTCGAACTTGCTATCAAATAACTTGAAAATTTTGGAAGGTAGCTGATCTACGTTACCTTGTCCTTTTAATGTTTGGAACAGCTTACAAATCGTGAGGAGTGCTGAATGTTTTGCCTCTTTAGCATCTAAGTTTGAAAGAATGGTTTCCATGGCAGCTAAGATAATTGTTTTCTTTAAAGGCAAGGCTGTAGCAAATACAACTAATATGGTATGTGCAGCTATTTGACAATCCTTTGATTTAGAGGCTAAAAGTTTAGCAGATATTTCAAGTAAGATTGGAACAAGCTGATTCAGTTTTTCATCGTTGTTTGAATTGAAAGCAACAACGTTAATAAAGCAGCATGTTGTAAATAAAAGCTGGTTAGTATACGTTGCATTATGCTTAATACATTGATCCAAATAACTGGTATAAAGTTTCAGAAAATCCATGTCATTAAAGAGCTTTATCATGGTTAGCGCCGTTGGGGGCTTTTCACTTCTAACAAAATTCGACAAACAATTAAACAAAGGGGGCAACTTAATAATGCTGAGAATTCTCTTAAAGACAGGTGTTTGGTAGTAGTTGAGAGTGGACAAAAGCAGCATCTCTGTGTTTTTAACATGTATTTGAAAACGACGAACCAACCATTCTGTTGCATGTAGTGTAGGTGCTAAATACCATTTAGAAGAAGCCAATAGCAAGTAAGCATTGATAGCATTATCTAAATCTTTAATTTCTTCTTTTGTTTGGACATTTCTATCAAGAGAAATGGAAGACTCTGAAAAGAGTGTTCTTGAGAAAATGGCAAATTTTGGCTCAATTTGGCTCAATTCTTCAAGAGCCTTACTAGCGTTTTCAAAAATGAAATCGTAATCTTGTGTTGCAGCCGTCTTTGAGTTATAAATCAAAGAAGCAGAATGAAGTTTTTGTCTTCTCTTTCTATCCAACGCAACAGTAGCATTGTTGGAAGCAACTTGAGCTAATTGGTCACTCAACGAAGACATTTTCAAAGTTATTCGTACTTTGGTGGCCAGTTAGATAAGTCTGATTCTGAAAGGTAACAAAGAAAGTATTTGTTACACCTTCGAAAATATCTAGCTCATCGCTAACTGAAAATTTTTTTCTTTGCTTAACGCAGAAAGAAAAAAGAAAAAAAAAAGTCATGTGACTTGAATATTATTAATCTATGTATGTTATGATTATTGGCTATGAAACCATAAAATTGAAAAAAGGATTCATAAGCTGATATGTTATTTGTACTTAATGCTATATTTATAATTTACTTTTGAAATTTTTCTTAGTGGGTCAAAGTCTTCTTTGATACTGAAGAATGACCCAATGGCAACACTTGGTCCATTGGTTAACAAGTTTCTAACGAAGTGGACCTTGTGAGAGCTTATAAACTGAAAAGACCAGTTTTCTTTTTACCAAAGGGGTAGACAAAGAGTGAAGAAGCAAATAGTCCCACAGAAATACCGACACAAACTTGAATCATTGTCATACCAAATGACATTGAGGACGATGGATCGGAGGTGCTTGTCGTAATGGTTTCATTAGCATTAACAATTGTATTTGCACTTTGCAACCCAGACAACAACGAATTTTGTGAAGCAATACCAGATGGCACTTGAACGAAGATTGCGGGAAGCATAGCTGATACCGCTAAACCTTTCCAAATTCTGGAATATAGATTACCTAAAACACCTATGACAAATGCAGCTAAGGCGGCAGTAAACTCTGTCGAATTCGCAAAATGCTTGCCGGCCCAATATGTTACGACATAACCGGTGCAAGAAATAAAGACCATAACTGGCAGTTGTGAGATGTGTGCTTGGTTCAATAATGAGATACTAATGGTAAACGCTGGAACGAAGAGGAACCTGAACCACGGAGAAATCAATTGAGGACATGAAATTTCGTTAGTGGCATTGTGATACATCCATCCAAACAAAGCTGAGCCCAATGTTATGCCAAAACCCAAAAATAAAGAATAAATAATTGCGTAGAACATACGGACCGCGCCAGCAACTAAGCTTCGACTTTGCAGTTCTAGTGCACCACACAGAATAATATAACCTGGCAGGATTAATGCCAATGAGCCTTGTGTAACTGCACCAAAGCAGATGTGAGAACGAGGGATAGAGCCAAAAGCTCTACCGCAGAAGCTAACGACAATAGATGCAGAAATTTCGAAAACGTTTGAATACATGTATGACTTTTGTGAAAGAATAAATTGTAATGACCCCACACAAAGCCCCATAAAAAATGAGATTGCCAGGTTTACCCAATCGCCACCAAAGGCATACGGAGTGACCATAGCGGAACAAAATGCATATAAAAGAACACACATCCAAGGTGGATATAGATTCGTGTCAGCCAAAATTTGATCGAGTAAAGCATTACCTTCATCAGCACCTAAAGTATCATGGACAACTCTTTTGTAAACGGCATGAACTTGATGCAGCTTCCAAAGGTTTAGACCTTGAGTACACCTAACCAATTGAACTTCGGAAGTTCTTGTTGTTGCATCACCAAATGAAACAATCATACAACCTGGAAGATACAAAAACTGACCATCTATTTCAAGGACTCTAGAAGTCATAACCATATATTCTTCAAGCCTATGCGTCGGAGCACCATACATCATAAGAGCTCTGCACATGCGTAGGATGAACCGGTGTCTTTGTAAAATGTCTGCAATGTGAACCGTAATTTTCGCTTCAGTTTTTAGTCTTTTCTTCAGCCTAGGCATTCTGCCCTTTTTAGCCTTGCCTTTTAAATTTTGTAATCTGCTACGCTTGGCAACTGGTACGTCTTTGTTTCCAGCAGTAGAAGAAATACCTTCATCATCTGTTGTTACAGCTTGTGAATCTGAAAAGATTGAGCTTGAATTTTGATCTTCATTTTGGTAAAGTTTCAATAATGACCCTAGTACTCCACTTTTCACTTGAGATGGAGGAGGTACGTATGTGGAGGTTTCAATAAACCCTTCGTTATCGTCGGATGAATTGTTTTCCGCATAATCATCAAAATGATCCACTGCAGGCGCCAGAAATGAATTTTTTGAACTTGAGCCTAACGTTTCGCCATCCGACGTACAATTTACGTCACTTTCTAATTTGAGAGCCTCCAGTTTTTCTTTATTGTCGCCCTCATGAACGTCTACGATTTTAGACGCATCAGCTAGATCGGATAAGGGAATTTCTTCATTACGGTTATTTTTTTCTATATCATCCTTCCCATTTTCATTTTCTGAAGGTATTGGTGCCAAGCCAGGGACCAAACCCCCTTGATTTCCAGTCAGGTTATTTATTATCTTCTTGATGAACGTCTCATCGTCTCCATCCTTACCATTGTTCCTTAAATGTGTGAAAGAAACTTTAGGCTTCCTCTTGTGGCGAGCAGGCCTATCTTCTTCACCTTGTCCGTCTGTGCCCTTAGAATTATCGCTGGTTTCTGTAGATCTTGAAGACAAATCATTTTCTAGAGCATCCGTATCAGCAGTGAATCTTACATTTTTGTTATCATTATTAGAAATACCTAGATCACTGATGCTTTTACCACTTAAATTGCCTTTTTTGCTCTCGGCTGAATTGGAAGTGCGATAGTCACTACTATCTTCAAGATTCACTCCCGCTTGACTTTGCTCGGAGCTTCCCACCCGAAAATCTGACACAGGAGTGGTTGGTCTTTCATTTCTACCGTCCATTGTATAGCCTATCGGTTATTCGATCTTTTTTCTTTTGTTATTCTATATCTAAAAGATAAAAGTCGCACACCGCTAAGTAAGTAAGTAAGTGTTATATAAGATTTATTTAGCTACGTTCTCAGATATAGTAGGCTTAAAACAAACGTAAAACATAGTTATATATTAATATGCAATTCGGTTTATTTCTTTTTCAAGATTCTTCCGAATTTCGTCATATTGGGTTCGCAATTTTTGGCGATGGCTTTGCTTCGATATTTTTCGGATGAAAATAGTCAAAGGACACTAGAAACACGAATGGCGCGCTGATTAAGGAGACCTCGGGCTAAGACAAAGAGGGTCCATTCGGCGTGCTGGTGGTACTGTGACAGATAAACCCAATGCCCCACTTTTTCTCGAGGAGTTGAAACAAGCGGGACAACTGCTACGTCATAGGAATGGGAGTAACAAGGGAGGTGCCATAAGCCGGGTAAAATTTGGCGCTGTTTTCCTTAATCTAAAAATAGTTCAACAAAAAAATTTGGGCTCCGCCCATCCAGACCAAAGCAATCTTCGGCCTTAACAAGCCAAAGGGAACGAAACCCAGACTCTACCATGCATTTCGAACATCTTGTAGCTAACTACACTGGTAACCCAGATACCTATTCTCTCAGTAGCTGTTTCACCAAGACTCCGCACTCATGGTAAGTAGAAAAAGAGAACTCTCACAAAAATCTGAGTTGCACAGCTTTTCCAAATACGCTATTTAAACTTGGAGAAATAAAGATGTATTACCCGCTGGTGCCTTAAAATATCCTTTTCTCCGGTTGTCCAATAATTTATGTTACGGCGGCTATTTGAGTTTTTGTGGAAATCTCTATCATTAATAAATGTCAGCCTTGTGTCTTAAATGCAATTCAACAGGGAAAAGGCGCGAGACTTCGGCGGCAAAAAGCCACAGACAAGTGCTGGTTGCAAAGAGGTAAAGAAGTAATGAGTGTAATCAAATAGATATATTAAGGTAGCAACTCACCGGTCTGTCCATTTTCTTTTCCTGAATAACTTCTTCTGTCTTCACACATTCATTTCATTTTTATTTTCCAATATCACTCAACGAGAAAGAAGTTACAAGATCTATCTTTCAAAATAGTTTACAGTTACCTTTACTTTACCCTTTCCCTTTTCAGTTTGTTACCCCTTCTCCTAAAAGTTTTATTTTTTGGGTAAAGATATAAAGGACACTCCAGTCGGTTAAGGTGGCTGTCTAGAGAATATAAACCTGTATTTATTTACCAGGCTTATCAGAAAAGTTAATCGTGTTCTTAAATATTCATTGAAAAGGAACGTGATACAGACGTAATAAAAGAAGAGTACTAAGCTTAACTTAATAGGTCATTTATGGTTGAAAAACGTAGTAGACAGAGTTCCAGTAGTGGCTCAGAGTTCAGTGTTCCACCTGATGTCGATAACCCGCCACTTTCTATCCCTTTGAAGACTTTATCAGACAGATATCAGCTGATCGAAAAACTAGGTGCAGGATCATTTGGTTGTGTAACTTTAGCCAAAGCGCAATTTCCTTTATCGAACATATTGGGTAAACAACATGATATAAGGGGTACTTTAATGGATCAGCCTAAAAATGGTCACCAAAACTATATAACAAAGACACAAGGTGTAGTGGCTATAAAGACAATGATGACAAAACTGCATACACTCCAGGATTATACGAGGGTCAGAGAAATTAAGTTCATACTGGCAATCCCAGTGAATGACCATCTGATACAAATTTTTGAGGTCTTTATTGACTCTGAAAATTACCAATTACATATCGTAATGGAATGTATGGAGCAAAACCTATATCAAATGATGAAACATAGAAGGCGCCGAGTTTTTTCGATTCCTTCTTTGAAATCTATTCTATCGCAGATACTGGCTGGGTTAAAACACATCCACGAACATAATTTCTTCCACAGAGATTTAAAACCTGAAAATATTCTTATCACACCAAGTACCCAGTATTTTGAAAAGGAGTACATGAACCAGATTGGATATCAAGATAACTATGTCATTAAACTGGCAGATTTTGGTTTGGCACGCCATGTTGAAAATAAAAACCCGTATACGGCCTACGTTTCCACAAGATGGTATAGATCGCCTGAAATATTATTAAGAAGTGGTTACTATTCCAAACCTTTGGATATTTGGGCATTCGGGTGCGTGGCGGCGGAAGTTACTGTATTCAGAGCTCTCTTCCCCGGTGCTAACGAAATCGATCAGATATGGAAAATTTTAGAAGTTCTTGGTACACCTATCAAACGTTCTGATTTTGTTAATACAAACCACATCACAGCTCCACCACCTGGTGGATTTTGGGATGATGCCAGCAATTTGGTCCATAAATTAAACTTGAAATTGCCTTATGTAGAAGGTTCATCGTTGGATCATCTACTTTCTAGCTCCCAACTATCCGATTTATCTGAGGTTGTCAAAAAGTGTTTAAGATGGGATCCTAATGAAAGGGCAACAGCCCAAGAGCTTTGTGAAATGCCATTTTTTGAAAACACCGTGGCATTCCAAGTAGACGCAAGAGGCAATGTGACTAATACAGAACAAGCATTGATTTTTGCAGGTATAAATCCAGTAGCGACCAACACAAAGCCCATATATTTTAACTCTTCAACAAAATTGCCCGCAGAAACAGAGTCTAATGATATTGATATCAGCAACAACGATCACGATTCTCATGCTATGTGCTCACCAACATTAAATCAAGAAAAACTAACTTTGGTAGAATTTTTAAACGAATTCGTTGAAGAAGATAATGATGATCACTCAATACCTGATGTTGGAACAGATTCTACCATTTCAGATTCTATTGATGAGACTGAATTATCAAAAGAAATTCGTAATAATTTGGCCCTTTGTCAACTACCAGATGAAGAAGTCTTAGATCATTCATTATCGAATATTAGGCAGTTGACAAATGATATTGAAATTATAAATAAAGATGAAGCAGACAACATGGAACAGCTATTTTTTGACCTGGAAATTCCTGAAAAGGATGAGTTTCAGAGAAAACAACCATTTAATGAACATGCAGATATTGATGAAGACATCGTTCTACCATATGTGAACAACTCAAATTACACACATGCAGATAGGTCACATCATAGAGGTGATAATGTTTTGGGTGATGCCTCTTTAGGCGATTCGTTTAATTCAATGCCAGATTTTACTCCAAGAAATTTCTTGATACCTACATTAAAAAAATCACGGGAAAAGTTCGAGCCTCATCTATCCAATCCAAACCAACATTTTGGAAATGTAACCTTCTAATAATTTGTCATTTGACTGACGAATCGTTAGGCACAGTTATATAGTTATATACACATAGACATACATATGTTCGCATATATATTATATTACTATGCATTCACCTAAATAGCTACTGCTCTATTAATACAGTGCTTTTTTGATGGCTTTAATTTAACTTATTAGACATTACTTTGCGTTTATTCCCCTCCAATATATTTTTATGTTTGTTTTTCTTGAACATTTTATGATTTCTTGCTCTTGGCGGCTACTGATTTTGTTAAGCAACTCATCAAGAGGTCAAAAAAAGTAGAACGAGATCTTTGTGTTCGGTTACCCGGCTCAGATCCTAACTTCTTCTTTTGGTATGTTTATTCGTATAAGTTACTGTTGTCCACAGGCAATACTCTGCAGAAAATTAAAACGGCATTAATGCTAGGACAACCAGAATTGTTACTACTGTATGTGCGATAGTTGATAACTGCAACATTATGCCCGGTATATTCTCAAAAAACCCTATTACTGCATACGAAGAAATCGCAAGAGAAATCTTTCGGTTTGGAAAAGCTCACTGTGAGGTTCCTTGGAGCCAATAGTAATACAGCACAATCCAAGGAAAAATCTGGCCTATATGCAAGGAAGGAGAGATAGTCAAAAGCATTCTTTCCCCTAGAAGTTGGTGCATATATGGCATCGTTAAAACATATTACCCCCAAAATTTCTTCTCTAAACGATGTGCTTGGCCTTTGTTTTGGTTTTTGATGTCGGTCGTTTGAGGCCCCTTGCGGAAAATCGAGATCGCCGAATGGCACGCGAGGGAAGGGAAATAAGGTTTAAAGGCACTGAAACAATAGGCAAGAAGTAGG
The DNA here is from genome assembly GCA_001517045.1 of Pseudotsuga menziesii. Taxonomy (NCBI): domain Eukaryota; kingdom Viridiplantae; phylum Streptophyta; class Pinopsida; order Pinales; family Pinaceae; genus Pseudotsuga; species Pseudotsuga menziesii. Next base: position 21,287 of record LPNX010600891.1, on the reverse strand, counting down.
CGAGAGCCGACATACGAGACTAATGTGTCCGCGTTTCTAAGGCCACTTTTCAATGAAACGGATATTGATATGCTAGTAAAAGGACGAGCTCAAGAGCGAAAATATAAGTAAAGAATTCGAGTGCACTTGTCTCCATGCAGCAAGATTTCATATGAGTCTTTTTTATCTTTTTACTTTTTACATTACACGATATGCACTTTATGAAAATTTAACGAGGTTGGAAGCCGGATAATCAACCAAAATCAGGCACGAAGGCACACTCGTATATGCATGTTGTTGAAACTCTGTTACGCTGAACTAACAATCACACATGTAGAGGTCACCGGGAAAAGTTGCGACCCCATGGAAGGTCGATCTCTTCGTTTGGCTTTGCTTGGCTGGCGGCATTGCGCTTCTTCGCTTATACCCGTCTCTTGACGCTCGAGCTCGTTCATTGAGATACCTTTATTCTTGCACATTTTCTGGCTTTTTTCGCTACTCGGGTACATGTAATCATGCACACAGAAGGTGCTGTAGGGTGAAAGTTCCTTTGTGCTGTCGTTTGTTTTTAATGCCAAACTTTCTGGTGATCAATAACCACCTCTTTTTCCTTCAGGAAACCTTATTATTGTTCTTGGATAGTACTAGGAAGTATATAAGGAACCTCGATTTTGGTATTGCACGGCTATACACATCTAAGAAACTTTGTATAAAAGGTGGCTACCCTATTCATAGCTTGATATCAATAGGCCATCTCATCACTTTTTATTGAAAAGGAAAGGAGGGAAATATATCTGATTCAAATTACTTGTTTGCTTCTCTTTAAGACAAAAGCATAGATAATTTCAGCGTGGAACGCCGGAATAAGATTGGTACCCTCGTCAGAAAGTTACAAATACCGCTTCATCTTCAAAATGACTTCACCGGAATCACTATCTTCTCGTCATATCAGGCAAGGAAGGACATACACAACCACAAACAAGGTCATATCGCGGTCGTCGTCGTACTCATCTAATAGTTCAATGTCTAAAGATTACGGCGATCACACACCCTTGTCCGTCAGCAGTGCAGCTTCAGAGACATTACCCTCACCTCAGTATATGCCGATAAGGACATTCAATACAATGCCTACAGCTGGCCCAACGCCTTTACATTTATTTCAAAATGACAGGGGCATTTTCAACCATCATTCTTCATCAGGCTCATCAAAAACGGCATCAACAAATAAAAGAGGAATAGCAGCAGCAGTAGCATTGGCAACTGCTGCCACCATACCATTTCCACTGAAAAAACAGAATCAAGATGATAATTCCAAGGTCTCGGTAACACACAATGAATCATCGAAAGAAAATAAAATTACACCCTCCATGAGAGCAGAAGGTAACAAACCTAAAAATGGTTGCATCTGCGGTTCAAGTGACTCCAAGGATGAGTTGTTTATACAGTGTAACAAATGTAAAGCGTGGCAGCACAAGTTATGTTATGCTTTCAAAAAATCAGATCCAATAAAAAGAGATCTTGTTTGCAAAAGATGTGACAGTGATACGAAAGTGCAGGTTAATCAAGTAAAACCAATGATATTCCCTAGAAAAATGGGAGATGAGCGATTATTTCAATTTTCATCCATAGTGACAACTTCAGCATCGAACACAAATCAGCATCAACAGTCTGTGAATAACATAGAGGAACAGCCCAAGAAACGTCAACTTCATTATACCGCCCCAACAACTGAAAATAGCAATAGTATACGGAAAAAATTGAGGCAAGAAAAACCGGTAGTATCAAGCCACTTTCTGAAGCCACTACTGAATGAGGTAAGTTCTTCCAATGACACGGAATTCAAAGCAATAACAATATCAGAGTATAAGGACAAATATGTTAAAATGTTTATTGATAACCATTATGATGACGATTGGGTTGTTTGTTCTAACTGGGAAAGCTCAAGGTCAGCTGACATCGAGGTAAGAAAATCATCAAATGAAAGAGATTTTGGAGTCTTCGCTGCAGATTCTTGTGTTAAAGGTGAGCTAATTCAAGAATATTTGGGCAAAATTGATTTTCAAAAAAATTATCAGACAGATCCAAATAATGACTATCGTTTGATGGGAACGACAAAACCTAAAGTACTTTTTCATCCACATTGGCCTTTATATATAGACTCTCGAGAAACAGGCGGATTAACAAGATACATAAGACGGAGTTGTGAGCCCAACGTGGAACTAGTAACGGTAAGACCGCTTGACGAAAAACCAAGAGGAGATAATGATTGTAGAGTTAAATTTGTTTTAAGGGCTATAAGAGATATTCGTAAGGGAGAAGAGATAAGCGTAGAATGGCAATGGGATTTGAGAAATCCTATTTGGGAGATAATAAATGCATCTAAAGATTTGGATTCCCTACCGGATCCCGACAAGTTCTGGTTGATGGGGTCAATAAAGACTATTTTAACAAATTGTGATTGTGCATGTGGGTACTTGGGCCATAATTGTCCAATAACTAAAATCAAAAACTTTTCTGAAGAATTTATGAGGAATACGAAGGAATCCCTATCTAATAAATCTTACTTTAATACAATAATGCACAACTGTAAGCCATAAACGAAATTTTAAAATTAATAGTATTCATTTTAATCTTTTTTGAAAGCTTAATTTTATCATCATAATTTTTCTTCCAAAACTTCAATCTTGGTATTTTTTTTCGCACTGGTCTTCATTTTTTTTCTTTTGTTTTTAGCTTTAATGTTGAAAGCGTGAATATCGAAACACTTTTATAATAAATCACCACTTTGTAACTATAGAGAACAATTCATGCTTTATTTATAGATGCCACGATTAAGCATCAATCATTAGTTGAGAGGATCCTTAACGTTAAAATCCACCGCACTTTTCCTTTCAAAAAGCTGCATTGTTTCCATAATTCATTTCATGGCGGGTTAATGACTTATTTGATATGAAGAGTGAGGTTCTTATCAAATGAAATTCCTACATATGAATTTTTTAAAAGAGAGTTTTTCGTTTTACGATATTTATTTACTTCATCATCGTTTATCATTTTTCACGTAGCAAATTTTGAAGCTTCAACTTATAACTCATTTGCATCCGATTCACATATTTCAGCTGACTATAAATTTGGCAACAGCTTCGTGACTTGAGCATAAGAAAATCATAGACTTGTTGGATATAAAATATGGCTCACAGGGCTTTCATACAGGTTATAATCACAGGAACTCAAGTTTTTGGAAAAGCATTCGCCGAGGCGTATAGACAAGCGGCTTCACAATCAGTGAAACAAGGTGCTACAAATGCATCTAGAAGGGGAACAGGAAAAGGCGAATATGGTGGTATTACGTTGGATGAGAGTTGTAAAATTTTAAATATTGAAGAATCCAAGGGCGATTTAAACATGGACAAGATTAATAACAGGTTTAACTATCTATTTGAGGTTAACGATAAAGAAAAAGGTGGAAGCTTCTACTTACAGAGCAAAGTTTATCGAGCAGCAGAAAGGTTAAAATGGGAACTGGCTCAGAGAGAAAAAAATGCGAAGGCGAAAGCAGGGGACGCTTCAACAGCGAAACCTCCTCCGAATTCAACAAATTCATCTGGTGCAGATAATAGTGCAAGCAGCAATCAGTAGTCAAGGAAGCCTCCATCATTACGTCACAAGTGTTATCGAAAGCATGCAGCAGCGCATATATTTTCCTAGTTGGTTGCTTCCTGTACGTTAGGAATCTTCAACCACCATCCTTGTATTTAGTTAATATTAGTATATGTACCAAAGTAAATATACTCAGATGCCATCTCGATATACGCACCGTACATGAAAATGAAATTAAAAAAAAAATGTTGGAGCACAAGCAACGCAGCATCAGAACGTACCGTCAGTTGGTACCAAGACAAGTCCATCCCCGTAGGCACTACAAATTATGGGAATGAGAAAGTATACAAAATATAAACTGTCTTATCATGAAGAAGAGTCGCTTAGGAATTTAAACTTTCAAATCGCATTACGCAATTCTCTAAAAACGCGAACCTTTCCCTGATATGTAATCAGGGAACTTCCTCAGAATAATATTCGATCTAAGAAACCGGAAACGAAATGAAAATTGTTACTACTTTGTTTAGGAGTAGTCAAAGTTCATTCAGCTATGGGTTATGATGAAATGATTTAAATTATTCTCGCTCCAGTATTAACTTATTACGTAATATGAGCTTAAAAGAGCAAGCTCCTCATCACTCACACTCCATAACATGAAGAACGAAAATAACCTAATCTTTAGGTTTCTATGGTATAATGAAATTAATATTATCTAAAGATAGTATTAACCACTACTGATGTTAGCCTTTTGAAAAAAAATCAAAAGAAAAATTTGAATTTTAAAGAAGAAGGAACAAAGGGAAGAAGTTTTTGCCAATCGGACAACACTAGCTCTATTTATACTTTTCTGTTGCTCCAAAAACAGGAAAGAACAAATTTTTCAATTTAGTGTGACCCGGCTAATAATAAAGAGGGAAGTAATAGGTAGGGTTTTACTGGCAAGAAATCCATATTGTTGCTCCCGAATAATATTATAAATAATTCTCGTAATTAATACGAAGTTTCCAGATCCACCTTGTTTGAAAATATAAAGTTATGTTTAAAATTCTTCAGGGAAGTAGGTTTTCAATGGATGATTTTACATTTTTGACGAATTCCTGAGAAACTAAATTACAATGTAAAACTGTACATAAATATAAATATTATTGTTGATACGGAAAGTAAAATAAAAAAAAGAAACGCTAAAGAATACTGAATTGCCAACCTAAGTGAAAAATAAGCGATAAAATCAAAGAAACGGACAGAATGCATATAAAAACTGAAATCAGTAAAAAGCCCAAAAAATAGTGATCAGTCCATTTCAAAAATTGGTAAAAATTGTCCCATTACGAGAATTGGGATATTAAACGAGTCCCTTTTTACTGTCCAACAACAGGCACACTTCAAATAAAGACCGTTACTTAATAATAAATTGCACTTAGTAAAGATTGCTTTTCCATCCGTAGTAAAAGAAAACCCTTCTGTAGTTTTTGACGAGGTAGAAGAACATGCGTTCAACATCAATAGTTTTTTCCTTTTATTGATATCATTGTAACCAAATGCCAGCAATTCGTTAAATATTTGAAAGTAATTCGAAACGCTTTTATGATCCAGATATTCAAAAATAAAGGAGGTGCGGTCTAATAGTAAATTTTTGTTAAAACCTGTTAAAGAATAGAATTCGTTGCTGACAAAACAAACCTCGCCTGATCTTCTCCAGATGCACATCGGCGTGCAGCTTACTAATTTTGCCATGTTCTCCAAATCTAATAAAGCCCTTTGCAAGGTAACTTCCTGTAATAGCAAATCCTCTTCAATCATATTGGATGTTAACGAAATGAAAATTGGAGCATATCTTTCTAGTATAGAGCGTATTATAACTTCTAAATCATATCTCAAATTATGCTTTTGGGTACTGTGTTCGTCTTTTACTGAGGCAGATTTATCAATTTCAGCTCCTTCAAGAAATTTTTTCCTTAAAGTAGTTAGCAGTTTGGTGTATGCGAGCTTGTAATTATGCGGTTTTATGAAACATTTATTGTCATATAGGTCTTGAGGAGTCTTTACTAATTCACGAAACTTTGAAGGTGATATGAAATCGGTATCATGTTTCTCCAGATCTGCATCGGAGTGACTAGAACTGTCACATTCGCTTTCCAGTTTGGCGTTATGTGATGGGTGTGTATTAGCGTTTGCTCCACGATTCAAATGCAGCATGTCTAAAGATATAAAGGGCCTAGACACTACTTCATCATATGTATTGAATGTAGAAGTGGAATGGCCGATCGAGGAGTCCTTTTGGTCATTCACACTTTTTGTCGAGTTTAAAAGGTTCGTTAAATGCAATGACGAATTCCCCCGTGTAGATGCACTAGGATTGGGATATTCTGATTCTTGGAGGGAAAATATCTGGGAGTTATTCGGTAAAAACGGCGTTGAAATATCTACTATATCCTTTAATTTCATGTATTCGTCATTGCACCACATACTATCAAAGTGAATATTAGTTTCGTCATCGACATCATCGTCACTCTTATTACTAGTGTCCATTCCAGAGTGCACAGGAACGTTTGAAGTAGCAACCAAACAATTGGTAGCCAGCGGCTGCTGCATTGCTTTATGTTGCTCTAGGAAATGCGACTTTAAATTGAGAGTACTTTTCCGTACGGTGGGTATGATGGGGTCATTCATTAAATGTACTGCTTGTGAAGCTGATATATTATTGGAAGTATTTTCTAAGACGGTCTGGCCGTTATCCGTATTGAAGTTCGTAATACGTGGAATAGATCCAGCGCTTTGAAAGTTATCATTTATATTATACGTATATTGGATATTCGTATTGTGGGCAGGTGTTTTGCCTGGTTTTTCCTGATCTGAAGATAGAAAATCTCGCTGCAGATGTACGCTTGAGGGGGATACCGTCTTCGACGGCACATCATGTATTACCAGCCTTTTCCCCAAATTCAAGTATGGTTGTGTTCCATGCTTCTCAATTCGTTTTCTTGATTTCCTTTTCTTATCTCTGCAAAACTTCCCAATATTTCTTTTTAAACAATTTTGACATGGCCTCCCTACGTCACACTGTATATGTTTGGTATGACAGAATTCACAAGCTGTCTGGATAGACTTTCTCGTCTGTTTCAACTCTGAAGGCAGTTTTTTGGTCATATGTATATATATTCTTGTATGCTGTATCCAAATATATTATTTCTTTACTCCCTTTATTGCTAAGCTGTAATACGTTAAATCATTCGAAATATGATCTATTCATGCAAAAACTTGATGTGTGTAACAAAGAAAATATCCGGTTCAGAGATTCCGAACAAATGATAGTCGTACCCTTCCCCTTAGTGTTAACTCGTTTAAGCAGGCTATGATGATTAGTAAATCGTTTCAGCCTCTTCTCATTTCGACAATTTTTGAGGCCTTCCCTTAGTGAGAGGGGAGATAACCAATCAGCACAGAGAACGACGACGGCGCGGAGGCTGGGCGGTTAAAAGAAGATAATGTGAAATAGATCAACAAGCTTTCTGGTGGCAAAACGGCAGTCAGAGATATACAAAAGGGGCAAGATAAGTGAGGGAGGCTATGTGGAAATGGAGTGTGCGCAGATGGGCGGGCGCAAGAGTAAACATTAGCAAGAACCGATTAAGTGTAATTAACGTTGGAAGTAGATACTTATCGACCGCAAGAAGTCCACTGTCGAAGGTAAGAAATATAGGAATTATAGCCCATATCGATGCAGGTAAAACTACCACAACAGAGAGGATGCTTTATTATGCAGGAATCTCAAAGCATATTGGAGACGTCGACACTGGCGATACGATAACTGATTTTTTAGAGCAGGAGAGATCCCGAGGTATCACAATTCAAAGCGCTGCGATTTCATTCCCATGGCGAAATACTTTTGCAATAAATCTTATTGATACGCCGGGACATATAGATTTTACTTTTGAAGTGATTAGGGCTTTGAAAGTTATTGATTCATGCGTGGTCATTTTGGACGCTGTTGCCGGCGTAGAGGCACAGACAGAGAAGGTTTGGAAGCAAAGTAAATCGAAGCCCAAAATCTGCTTTATCAACAAAATGGATCGTATGGGGGCAAGTTTCAACCATACAGTCAATGACTTGATAAATAAATTTATGAGAGGAACAACTACCAAACCGGTGTTGGTAAACATTCCTTACTATCGAAAACAACCGACTAGCAATGATTATGTTTTCCAAGGTGTTATTGACGTCGTAAATGGGAAGCGATTAACCTGGAATCCAGAAAATCCTGATGAAATTATCGTGGATGAGTTGGATGGTACTTCTCTTGAGCAGTGTAATCGTTGTAGGGAATCGATGATAGAGACTTTGACTGAATACGACGAAGATTTAGTCCAGCACTTCTTAGAGGAGGCAGAAGGCGATTACTCCAAGGTTTCCGCACAGTTTTTGAACGCTTCAATAAGAAAACTGACTATGAAGAATATGATTGTACCTGTCTTATGCGGTGCGTCTTTTAAAAATATTGGCGTGCAGCCTCTATTAGATGCTATAGTTAATTATCTCCCCTCGCCCATTGAAGCCGAACTACCAGAACTAAATGATAAAACCGTTCCAATGAAATATGACCCCAAAGTTGGATGTCTAGTAAACAACAACAAAAATCTTTGCATTGCTCTTGCATTCAAAGTGATTACGGATCCAATCAGGGGTAAACAAATATTCATTAGAATTTATTCAGGTACACTAAACAGTGGCAATACTGTTTATAATTCTACTACTGGGGAAAAATTTAAATTGGGTAAATTACTGATACCCCATGCGGGAACATCACAACCTGTAAATATTTTAACTGCGGGCCAAATCGGATTGCTTACTGGCTCTACAGTCGAAAACAACATATCTACTGGAGATACACTAATAACGCATTCGTCGAAGAAGGATGGGTTGAAGTCACTTAATAAAAAAAAGGAGTTGACGTTAAAAATCAATTCTATCTTCATTCCCCCACCAGTTTTTGGTGTTTCCATCGAACCAAGGACTTTAAGTAATAAAAAATCGATGGAAGAAGCTTTAAACACTTTAATTACTGAAGATCCCAGTCTTTCAATTTCTCAAAATGATGAGACTGGCCAAACGGTTTTAAACGGTATGGGTGAATTACACCTTGAAATTGCCAAGGATCGATTGGTTAATGACCTAAAAGCAGATGTTGAATTTGGTCAGTTGATGGTGTCCTACAAAGAAACAATTAATTCAGAAACAAATATAGAAACGTATGAGAGTGATGATGGATATAGATTCTCCTTATCTCTGCTACCAAATTCCGATGCCCTTCCTAACTGCCTTGCATATCCATTAGGAGTCAACGAGAATTTTTTGATAATGGAAAAAAATGGTAATTGGGATAAAGAATGGAAATACCAAGTTTCTTTCGAATCAATTCTAAATTCTATTATTGCAAGTTGCATTGTGGGACTTCAAAGAGGCGGAAAAATAGCTAACTTTCCCTTATATGCATGCTCCATCAAAATCAATAGCGATTGGTCAGTTCCACTTGATATTGAAACTCCACAAGAAATCTTGAAAATTACTAGAAACTTAATTTTTAAAGCTCTCAATGACTTAAAACCTGAAAAATACAACCTTCTGGAACCCATCATGAATCTTGATCTAACAATCCCTCAATCTGATGTTGGTACGGTGTTACAAGATCTAACAGGAGCAAGAAAGGCTCAAATTCTGTCTATTGAAGACGAATCAAGTGTATCAAATTCTGGCGCATCCACTTGTAATTCTTCAGAGAACAGCAATAGGATATATATTCCCTCTGATGCTGTTACAACCCTACACGCAACCAAAGATAAAAAATACACTCAAGAGACCAGTTCTAATGTAAAAAAAATTATAAAAGCGAAAGTGCCACTAAGGGAAATTACCACCTACACCAATAAGCTAAGGAGCTTATCGCAAGGGAGGGGTGAGTTCAATATTGAATATTCCGATATGGAGAAAGTTACGAACGATCGCCTACAATCAATACTTCACGACTTGTAGCAAAAATGTCCTTAATAAACGCCTTGTTATATCTTTATCAAAATGGTCTTTACAACTATCGAATAGTGTGAACCGATAACTGTGTAGTTGTATATTAATAGAACTTTACTTTTTGCGCAGGAACAAACATTTTATTGCGACATAGGCATACCTTGCCCTCAGAACTCTTTATATTCTTGTTCCTCGTGGCCCAATGGTCACTGCGTCTGGCTACGAACCAGGAGATTCCAGGTTCGAGTCCTGGCGGGGAAGAATATTCTTTTTGTCACTAACACAACCATTCTATAAATTGAAGAGAAAAATTAAATGGCCAATATTCTACGTGCTTGTTATTAGAAACTCGCAACAATTGTTCTGCAAGGCCCCTCATTTTTTTTTGCTATATAAAATAATAATGGTCACGTTGGCATAAGTTTGTGTAGAAATGCTTAAGATCACTTGCAAAAATATAAGCTGAATAATAAAAAAAAAGAGGTATAATACTGGTCGTTGCTTTTTCAATCACCGTGTCACCCAAATCGATAATGTCAACTTTCTTTCACAACCGAAATAAAAGGAGTTTAACATTTGCTTTCTATTGAAGGCTTATTTTTTTTTACATATTCTGCAATTTCAGCTCCTAAAAAGGATGTCAATTCACCTTTTGAATCGTCCAAATGGGTAAGTCTATCACACGTAGAAAGCAAATCATAATTGATCGACTTTGAAATTTTTGAATCATGTTTGTAATCTGGATGTTGTAGTACAAAATTTCTAAAGAATTTTGCTGTTGTTGGCAATTCACCGCTTGCTCTATCAGAAATTAGCTTTAAATAATAGTATAGTCTCTCGTGTTTGGAAGAATGCTTTAATTCTTTCCAATCTTTGGTTACAAAACCTTTTNTTGTTGGCAATTCACCGCTTGCTCTATCAGAAATTAGCTTTAAATAATAGTATAGTCTCTCGTGTTTGGAAGAATGCTTTAATTCTTTCCAATCTTTGGTTACAAACCCTTTTTGGCATAGGATTGGCGTAACAAATTGAGGAAATATACCATTCTCTGGATTATGGAAAATCTCGCTTATAGAATAATCTTCAGTTTCCACATCGGTGTCGTTGCGAAATGATTTTTTCCAATGAAATTTTTCAAATAGGATAGCATCTCTGTGATGGGCTATCTTCATATTTTCCCATACTTTAGACATATGAATATATGCGTTAATATTATCGGAAAAGGTCAAAATGCTATCGACAATCAAGTATATGAGCACGGAATACGCAGCGTTCTCAAAATCTAATAGTTGCACTTCAAATGGTCTGAATTCCACTCTCCAACCAGGAGAATCCTTTTTGTCCGGGGTTGCTTGTTGTGTGGGGGGTTTAAAACGTAATGTCTGCCAATTTGTACTTTGGATGTTTTCAAAGTGATTTGAAGACGTTTTGTTGTCCTGATTCAACAGTTCTTCAAATGTAGATACTGGATCTCTTATGTAGAGATGCGCAAAATGTTTAGCAAGATCATAGTCCAGTGGCGCCTTATCATTCTCTAGTAGTCGTCCTAATACTTTTTCATTAATAGGTACATTTGTGTCGTTATAAGTCCTATTAAAGAATTTCGACCCACCCAAGAAAAGATCAACCGAACTATATCTTGACTTTGGTATTTCAAGGACTTTATCTTGTACGTCTTTGGCAATGCCTCCAAATCCGTTCTTGTTGTATTTGGGTAGCAATGGCTCAACACCTCTTTCCTTCGGAGTACGGTCGTCCACCGCACCAGATATCACATTCCAACGAACATCTTGGTCGGCTAGCCAACCTTTAAAAGCAGGCGCAGCGGCAGAGAAGGCCAGCATTATAGGTGCAAAATTCACTAATGCATCGTACAGGTAACGTGCCTTGTTGATATTGGGTGCCTGAAAGGTCACTTGTAAGCACGAACAGCCCATGCCAAAACCCATGGAATCCATATAAATGAACCCCGGTTTGGAAGCCAGTTTCGCCTCTTTGTCTTCTGGTAAAAACCAATCTCGATCGTAGATGGAGTCATCCGTTTCTGGAGTAGCTATATCTTTATACATGGGAACATTCATGCAAACTTTTTCACCACGCCTGGTCCTGATGGATGCTGTCAAGTTAGGAAACCTGACATGTCTGTTAATGACTTCATCGGGTAAAAACAGAGACCTGGAAGCGGCATTTTTATGATTCCACGGATCCTTAATGTTAATAAAGTCGGGGCATCCCATCCTCGGGAAGACAGTCAGCGTCAAAGGGACAGACCTGGAGCCCACATGCAAGTTATTTTTACTATCTTGTCTCGCATATTCAGATAGCTTATATTCTGCAATCGCACGTCTTTTTTGCATGTTAACCTCAACGTAACTACCCACGTAATTCAAATATGGAGAAGCTGGTGTTGCCTCTAACATATACCGGCCATACTCAGGATGAAAGCTCACATCGTTAGCCTCACAAAGGGACGAATCCTCCATATTAAGCTCAGTGAGTATCTTGTCATGGCAAACGTCGAGCATAGAATTTCTCACCTTATCATCAAAATCTACAACCATGTACTCAAGCTCGTCTCCCCAAAAAAGAGGGTCATTGTCTCTTTTACCAGCAGCTTGGAAAATATACAACAACTGCTCGATACCTTCATCCCTTATGTGTTCATTGTACGTCCTAGACTCAAACCACTGCAAAGGCGTGCCCAAAGCTAAGAGTCCCATTTTATTCTTCTATATGTATATTTTCGATACTCTAAACCACCCTACAATGTAGCCCTATACTAAACCTGCTCAATTTTTCAGCTTCTACAAGTGACTCGAGACCACGTGGAAAGATCCAACTACTCCAGCACAACGATTCAATATAATCGATTGCTCCACTCATAAGAAGCAAGAACAAGCTTCAACTTTTGGTAAGCCGCCGTTTATAAACAGGGAAGATGTCCTTTGTCAAGGGAGGCACAGAGCATGGCCAATTTGGAAAATTGCAGGTTTTTCTGAGTGAAAAATGAAAAAGCATTGTAGTAGAGTCGGCTCACTGAAAAACCGGGGAGGACGAAAAGGTTTCCAGCCACAGTTGTAGTCACGTGCGCGCCATGCTGACTAATGGCAGCCGTCGTTGGGCAGAAGAGAATTAGTATGGTACAGGATACGCTAATTGCGCTCCAACTACCAAGGTTGTTGAGGGAACACTGAGGCAATAGGCTGTCGCCATTCAAGAGTAGCAACAGGCATGGGAAGATTCGCTTTTTTTTTTTGAATTACAAAAGTGTGTCTGGTGTCTGCAAGAAGTAACAGGCGTGTGCACAAGAATACGTGTGTGTGCGTAAGCGTATGCACCGGTGGCATAACTTATCTAAGAAGTATATATCACTGACATAGACATATAGATATACAGCTAGTTTTCTCGATAATCGATAAAAATCTCGTCGCGCTGAACCAAACTTGGTGGTTACGGAGAGTTTTTCTCTCATCATTACTGTCTTTCGCATTGATTTCCCCTTTGACCGATAAAATCCCTTGGATTCATAAGATTAAACAAAGAGGTGATCAAAGAGAACCCTGTGAAAGTTTATGTTTATAACCGGGCATAAAGTGAACTAGACACTTTCAAGAAGCCAACCAAAGCATGAGTAACGAAGCTTACCAGCATGATCATACCGTAAATCCTCACCAGAAGATAGTTGTGAACAGCTACGATTGGTTACAGTTCCGTGATGAGCAAGATCACTGTAAAAGTAAGAACCCGATAACGCACGCTTCTCCAGGGGTCGGTTCGAATGCACAGAATTCAGACATAGCGGAGGCCCCTCAGGTATTCCACCCTTCCTATCAATCTCTGGTCAACGTACCGTCCGAGAGCCCGCGACCTGATCAGACTTCAGGGTCCAATCCTGCCGTTGGACTGCTTCATAATGCAGAGGACAAAGCGTCAGGGCAAGAAGAAGAAGGAAGTCAATATGAGATTCAATATTCGGTATTTCGTCCGCTGCATGCATATCCAACCAAGGGCCTAGCATATGAGCAGCTCCGAAGAAAAGAAGAACAAGAACAGAGGGAAAACTTCAACCATTTGGTTTCTGACTGTATTGAGGCTGTAGAGACATTTGGACGCGAACTCGAGAGAATCCAAACTGGCTCAAGTGGGTCATACTTTGTGTATGGAACACGGGCCGACGAAAGCGTTCCGGTGGGGGTCTTCAAGCCCAAGGATGAGGAACCATATGGCCCATTTTCTCCCAAATGGACCAAATGGGCACACCGCACGTTTTTCCCATGTCTGTTTGGCAGAAGTTGTCTGATTCCAAACCTCGGGTACATCTGTGAAAGTGCGGCTAGTTTGTTGGATAGGCGACTGGAAACGCATCTAGTACCCTATACAGATACTGCATCTATAGAGTCTTTTAATTTTTATGATAATAGAAAAAAATGGGTATTGGGATACAACCTTCAGAAGAAGAAACAAAAAAAGCTGGGTTCTTTCCAACTTTTTTTGAAGGAGTACATCAACGCCGATGAGTTCTTTCATAAATACCCATTACCTGGGATGTATTCAGATGTTAAACATTCATTTCATCGTAAGTCATCCGGCGAAGATATCAATCATAAACCAGAGACAACCAGGAACCTAACAGATGAGACAGAACCGTCCAAGCAAATAAATTCCTCTCCAATTTCGACGGAATCTGAAGAAAATTCGAAATTTGAATGGACAGAATCAAGTTTGAGTCAGTTCAGATTGGAACTAGAAAAACTAATTATCCTTGATTATATAATGAGAAACACAGATAGAGGTCTAGACAATTGGATGGTGAAACTAATCAAACTTTCAAACAATAAGTGGAGACTCAAGTTAGCCGCCATCGACAATGGGTTGTCCTTTCCCTGGAAGCATCCTGATGAGTGGCGTCTGTACCCATATGGCTGGTTGTATTTGCCTCTGCAACTACTAGCCAAACCATTTTCTGAGCAAATGAGATCTCATTTCCTACCGATATTGACAAGCACTAATTGGTGGGAAGAGTCGTACCAAGAATTCTTGGCCCTATTTAGCAGGGACCAAGATTTTAACGTCCGAATGTGGAAGAAGCAATGGGCAGTATTAAAAGGACAGGCGTTCAACGTTGTCGAAACATTGAAAGACCCACGACAAGGCCCCTTGGAATTGGTTAGAAGGACAAGGTGCCAGGTAATAGATGAGAAGATGCAAGTTCCCTGTTGCCCACCTCCAGTTTCTATTTTCAAAAACGCCATAGACGAACCTATTGGATCATATTCCACTTCACCAATGGTACTCCCTAGCACCCCAAGCACAATTCCATTTCATGCACATAACCAAAGCAATAGTAATCCTGTATACTATGATTCCACTCTGCACCCATTTGCTAATAAAACAGTGATAGCAGAGCGGCTACAAATAGTCAATTCCACCCCCGTATTCACCTGGTGTTGATTTTTTGGAAAATAATTCAATACATACTCAATATAAAGAAATCATAACTCTACTTTAGTATATAGGAAATAGACTCTTTCGAAAAAACCTCTTTCTGTAGTGTTAGAAAGCGCCCGGCTATTATTTTTGTGTGTCTTCGAAAAATCGGAACCCAAACAGATCTTAGCGGATTCATGGTAAAAATAGCCTTGAAGAATTTAGGAAAATAAATAGATACTCAAAAAGGAATAGAGGATCTTAACAAATCATTACATTACTTAACTCACATTAAAAGTAAACACCTTTCTTAAGCTGTTGGTGCAAAAAAGGATTACATCTATTGCCCTTATGAATTTGTTTTGGCCATCGGAAACCAAAAAGCAAAATGAAATACCTGGTGGCGATTATACACCTGGGAACTCACCTTCAGTACAAAAGGGTTATCAATTCCTCAATCGAGACATATTTAAAAGTTGTCCACGAATTATGGAAAGGCAGTTTGGTGAGTGTCTGCACAATAGAACGCATTTAATCAAGGATTTAATTTCTTCTGGCAATGTTGGACTAGGTCCCATTGAGATTGTTCACATGTCCTACTTAAACAAACATGAAAAAGAAGAGTTTGGTGAATATTTCTACGTTACAGGGATCGAAGTTTCCGGTCCTGCAATGCCCGTAGAGTTTCTTGAAGTGCTAAAATCGAGTAAGCGGATTTCCAAAAATATATCGAATAATATCATATTGACTTATTGCTGTTTTAATTTTTTCAGCAATCTAGACATCCGTATTAGATACGATGCTGACGATACTTTCCAGACAACGGCAATTGACTGTAACAAGGAAACCACTGACCTGACCATGACAGAAAAAATGTGGGAAGAAACGTTCGCAAGTTCTGTCATCCGAGCGATAATAACAAATACTAATCCAGAGTTAAAACCTCCCGGTTTAGTAGAGTGTCCATTCTACGTTGGAAAAGATACTATCTCCTCTTGCAAAAAGATCATAGAATTACTATGCCGATTCTTACCACGGTCACTGAATTGCGGGTGGGATTCTACCAAGAGTATGCAAGCCACCATTGTCAATAACTATTTAATGTATAGTTTAAAAAGTTTTATTGCAATCACGCCAAGCCTAGTGGATTTTACAATCGACTACCTGAAAGGACTTACCAAGAAAGATCCAATCCATGACATATACTACAAGACGGCTATGATCACAATTCTAGATCACATAGAAACAAAGGAGTTAGACATGATAACTATTTTAAATGAGACGCTCGACCCCCTTTTATCTCTGCTAAATGATTTACCGCCTCGCGATGCTGATTCAGCACGATTAATGAATTGCATGAGTGACTTGCTGAACATTCAAACAAATTTTTTGTTAAACAGGGGTGATTACGAACTAGCATTAGGCGTCTCTAACACATCAACCGAACTAGCCTTAGACTCTTTTGAATCTTGGTACAACCTAGCGAGATGCCACATCAAAAAAGAGGAGTATGAAAAGGCTCTCTTCGCAATAAATTCAATGCCTCGTTTGCGCAAAAATGATGGACACCTGGAAACAATGTACAGTAGGTTTCTTACCTCCAATTATTATAAAAAGCCATTGAATGGTACCCGCGAACACTACGACTTGACTGCAATGGAATTCACGAATCTCTCGGGAACGTTGAGGAATTGGAAAGAGGATGAGTTAAAACGGCAAATTTTTGGAAGAATCGCAATGATAAACGAAAAAAAAATCGGTTATACAAAGGAAATCTGGGATGATATTGCGATAAAGTTGGGTCCGATTTGTGGTCCACAATCTGTGAATCTGATTAATTATGTCTCCCCTCAAGAGGTCAAAAACATAAAAAATATCAATTTAATAGCAAGGAATACGATCGGCAAACAATTGGGATGGATTAGTGGTAAAATATATGGGTTATTAATGGAAATTGTGAACAAAATTGGTTGGAATGGCTTATTAAACATCCGAACAGAAGCTTTCATGATGGAAACTGAATTCTATCAAGCTTCTAACAACATTATCGATGAAAACGGTCATATACCGATGGAATCCCGAAAGAAAAGGTTTTGTGAAGGGTGGCTAGATGATTTATTTTTAGATTTATATCAAGACTTGAAATTGAGCAAGATTAGCCTAAGCAATAAAGATGAAAAACACAGCGGATTAGAGTGGGAACTTTTGGGTTTGATCATGCTGCGTACCTGGCATTGGGAAGATGCCGTAGCTTGTCTAAGAACAAGCATAGTAGCTCGATTCGACCCCGTAAGTTGCCAGCAGCTGCTAAAAATATACCTGCAACCTCCAAAAAATATTCAAGAGGTTACATTACTAGACACAGATACCATAATAAGTTTATTAATTAAGAAAATATCATATGATTGCAGGTATTATAATTATTGCCAGATATTTAATCTGCAACTGCTAGAAAAGCTATGCAACGAATTGGGGACGCATATACTGCGTAGTAAGATCCTTCTTCAACCTTCCATAGGAGACGAAATCATGGTCATGATCGATGCCATGCTTGCGTGGATAGCCGACCTAGATCACACAGTACAACCTTGAACAAAACGGTGCTCTTAGTATTATTATATAACCACTACGGTTGGATGGACTGAGGGTAAGAGTAACCGTATACCTTTTATTTTTTTTTTTACATTTTGAACTGGGAAGAAAATTTTTTTTGCGAGGGATTGACGGCTAACGCCAAAACACTCCGAAGAGAATGAGAAAAGCTTGGGCATCGCTCGAAGTCATCGAACGGGACTATTTTTGTTTAAAATTTCACCAGATCTGCTTGATAAGGGTAGTTTAGCTTGTGTATTTGGGAAAGGTACGCAAAAGATATATTTTACTAAGATCTTTAAATATTTTTAGCTTGAGGTAATACATGCTAATTTTAGTTGATTAGAGATTCTGAAAAATTCGTTTTAGTTAGTGTTTAAGAATAGTGGCGTTTATCGTTTTGCCCATTTAATAATTAGGAAAAAATATGTCAGGGTCCTTTTGGAAGTTTGGACAAGATTTTGGTTCACAGTCTCCATTAGCTAAACTGTTGAACAGGGCTTTCATCAAGATCAATGATAAGCCCACTAGTACGGAAGCAGGGAAAATTGACTCTAATAGCACAGATGAAAGTTTAGAAAGCAATTCTTTTAAATCAGAAGACGAAGAAGAAGAATATGAGCTGCCTAACAGAGAAGAAGACTACAAAGCTTATAAGCCAAACCTGTCTCTACTGAATGATCTTTTAGATGATGAGGAGTTATATACAGAACTGATGTGCTCGAACTTCAAGCTACTAGTGTACTTGAAGTACCCTGAAGTTTTGTCCAAATTGATAGATTATGTCAGAAATAGTACCATACTTGAGTCCAATATTGATAGAGTTACTTCAGAAGACAGAGATTTAGTACGTGGTGAAGACAAGGACACAACGGAGGACTTTGAGAATGCTAAAGCAGATACGAAAAACATTGATGGTACTTTTGAAGAAAAAGAACGTACTCGTAGTGGTGAAGAAGAGGAACTGGAAAATGAAGAAAATGATAGTGCATCTGAGGATACTAGAGTCACTCTACCTCATGAACTAGAGGAACATGATGATACGCGAAGAGCCAGAATAGCGGCCGAAATATTGTCCGCTGACGTGTGGCCCATATCATCTGCTTTGATTGAAAACGAAGGACTTCTCGCTAAGCTTTGGTCGATCCTCAGGCTACCTTCTCCATTGTCAATTGAAGCGTCAACATATTTTATGAAAATAAACGAACGCCTCTTGGATATGAATATGGACGGAATAATTGAATTCATATTAAAAAAGGAACACATTGTTGACGATTTTTTAGCGCATATAGATAATCCGCCTTTGATGGATTTTTTATTAAAAGTAATATCGACCGATAAGCCAGAAATATCAAATGGAGTTATACAACTGTTTAAAAAACAGAACTTGGTTCCAAAGTTGATTCATTTACTCGATCCTGTTTTTGATTCTTGCACACAATCTGCAGCCGGTGATTTTCTGAAAGCTCTGGTTACTATTAGCGGTAACTGTCCTAATGAGATTACTTCGAGCATAGGGCCTAATGAATTAACAAGGCAATTAGTTTCTCCAAATATGATGAAACAACTTATGGATATAATGCTCAAGGGAGGCAATTCGTTAAATAATGGCGTTGGCATTATCATTGAGCTGATAAGGAAAAACAATTCTGATTATGATACCATACAAACAAATTATACTACCATAGAATCTCATCCGCCAACAGATAGAGACCCAATTTATTTAGGATATTTGGTTAAAATGTTTTCTGAACACATGGCCGATTTCAACAAAATACTAACTGAGAAGAAGATTCCCCTTTTACAGACGTCCTATGGAACGATTGAACCGTTGGGATTTGAAAGGTTTAAGATCTGTGAACTTATTGCTGAACTATTACACTGCTCAAACATGACTTTATTGAATGAACCGAGTGCCTATGACATTGTAAGAGAGCGTGATGCCGAAAGAGAGAGAATCTTCAATTCACAAAATTACGTAGATTCTAACGATCGTAGTGAATTAAAAGAAAATGAAGACGACAATACAGGTGATGCTGATGATGAAGTGGAAGATGATACAAATCAGGTAGAATCCGCTAATACCTCCATTGATGGTGAAGAAGTTATCGATAAGTTAAATTCTTTACAGATAGAAACCAACAAAGTAAACCAGAACATGAATAATGAAGAGCAACATAGTTTAATGCCAGACTTCAACAATGGTGATTTTAAGGACGAGGAAGATGAAAATCCATTTGAACCCCAATATTCAGACGTCATTTTGGATTCTTCTGATATAGAAAAAAACTTTCGTGTGTCTCCCAACGTTGGAGATCAGCTGAAAATCAGTTTACAAGATACCAGAGTAATAGATACTATGCTCGAAATGTTTTTTCACTTCCAGTGGAACAATTTCCTTCATAACGTAGTGTACGATGTTGTTCAGCAGATTTTTAACGGTCCCCTCAAAATAGGTTATAATAGGTTCCTTTTAGATGATCTCCTAATCAACATCCGTTTAACTGATATGATTATTAACGGAAACAATGAATGCATAGAATATGAGAAAGGACATGACACCAGGCTTGGATATATGGGCCATTTGACCCTAATTGCGGAAGAAGTCACCAAATTTACTGCATATATTGAAGAGATGAACATCACCTTTGAAAATACTGAAGTAATGAGTTCTTTATTTGAGAGTAAATGGATTGCCTATACGGAGGATGTTCTAGAGGATCTAAAGGAGAAATACAACGCCATATTAGGCGATATAGCTGAAGAAGGAGACATGTTGCAAGATGAAGAAGAGGATGCTGTATACGACAAGGGAGAGCGCACTATGGGTACAGTCGATGACTACATTAATGACATAATGCAAATGGACAATGTACGGTGTCAGGAGGAGGAAGAGGATGAAGGAGAAGGGTATGTCAGCTTTGATGAAGATGAACCCCAAGAATATCGTAATGATGATTCCGTTAGAAGCAAAGAATCGAATTCATCAGAAGGCAAACGTGACCAAGAGCAGCTTTACTATGAGTACGTTAACGAAGATGGTACAAAAACAAGATTAAACTTCAATCCTGGTTCTGACGCCACGGAACAAGTTCCAGGTGAAGTGAATCGCGATCATAAGATACCATTGAAGCTTAAGCGAAGTTTTACGGATGCATGCAAATCTGAAACAATACCAAATAATACAGTTAATGCTAAGGAAGAAAGTGTATTTCAATTTAGCAATGAACTTAGTGACGGCTGGGAGTCATCACCTTCTAATTCTATACCCAAGCGTGCTTCTCCATCAAAAAATGGCATGAATTCACCTATGTTTCAACACCAGTTTGAACTTCATAGCCCCACCGATGAATTTGGAGGTCATAAAGACGAAATGTTAAGCACGGAAGGCCATGACTACGACATAGATGAATACGATGAACTGAGCGATGACAGTGATGAAGAGTATGATAACTGTGAAGACGAAGACAGTTTGGATTATGCTGATTCCGCCGCATATGCATTGTGTAGATCCAAAAGTAAGGACAAGATATCATGGGATGAAGAAGAACAGGCGCGATTAATGGGCGTTGTACAATTTAATTCAGAGCATTACAGGGACTAGGAAATAATACTAATTAAATAATTCTAATAATTCTAATATTAATAAGAATAATAATTATACAATAACACAT
>LPNX010600872.1:0-16152 GCA_001517045.1 Pseudotsuga menziesii | reverse complement strand
TTTTAGTGGGATTTTCAGGGAAATATGGTAGGTAAATGGACGAATGAGCCATGAAATGGGGTAGATGAGGTAGTTAACCATTTTTGGGTGTTAACATATGCAGTAGATATCCTAAAGAGATTCAGGATGATGGATTGTAAGGCCATGAACACACCTATGGCATCGAACCTGAAGCTATGGAGTGATGCTTCATCGGAAGCGGTTGATGCTACGATGTATCATCAGATGATTGGGTCCTTAATGTCCCTGACGAATACAAGACCAGATATATGATTTTCTATGAACACATTCAGCTAGTTCCTAACAAATCCTACACATGTTCACTTGATTGCTGGAAAGCATATTCTAAGGTACCTGAAGGGTACAGTTGATTATGGGCTCAAGTATGAGGTGAATCAAAAGATTAACCTGGAAGGTTATGTTGATTCAGATTGGGCAGGAAGTTCCATCGATAGAAAGAGCACTTCAGGGTGCTCCTTCAGTATGGGATCAAGTGTGATTTCTTGGTTTAGCAGGAAACAATCTTGCGTAGCATGGAGTACAGCTGAAGTAGAGTATGTCGCAGCTTGTTCAGCTATTTGTGAGGCAGTATGGCTGAGGAAGCTACTATATGATTTATTTGATCTCCAGTTGGATGCTACTTGTATATATTGCAACAACCAGAGTTGAATGAAAGTTGTCTGAGAACCCGTTGTTCCATGACAACTCGAAGCATATCGAGATCAAATATCACTATATCAGGGATATGGTGTAGAGAGGAGTAGCGAAGCTCCAGTATGTTGTGACAGATGAATAGATAGCTGATGTGTTGACCAAGCCATTGGACAAAGTGAAGTTTGAGTACTTCAGGGAGAAGCTTGGTGTTCTCCAGATCGAGGTTCCCTCCAAGGGGAGGTGATGAGTCCAAGAGCCATTCTGATGTGACTGTGGGATGTGTTCCCACATGATCAGATGTAAGTGCAGAGCCATTCTAATGTGATTGTGGGATGTGTTCCCACATGCTAAAATGTAAGTGTAGAGCCATTCTGATGTGACTGTGGGATGTGTTCCCACATGATCAGATATAAGTGCTGAGCCCATCTAGCATGGATGTGGGATGTGTTCCCCACATGGTTGGATATAAGTGCTGAGCCCTTCTAGCATGGATGTGAGATGTGTTCCCTACATCGCTGGATATAAGTGTTGATAATTTTTGACATGGTTCTTAGATGTGTTCCTCCCATGGTCAGATATAATTAAGCCTTTCTGACATGGTTCTTGGATGTGTTCCTCCCATGGTCAAATATAAGTGTTGAGCCTTCCCGATATGGTTCTTGGATGTGTTCCTCCCATGGTAGGATGTGAGTGCTAATCCTTTTCGATATGGTTCTTGAATGTGTTCCTCCAATGATCAGATGTGAGTGTTGGGCCTTTCTGACATGGTTCTTGGATGTGTTCCTCCCATGGCCAGATGTGAGTGTTGGGCGTGCCTTTTTGACATGGTTGCTGGATGTGTTCCTCCCATGGTTAGATGTAAGTGTTGGGTGGGCCATTTTGACTTAGTTTTAGATATAAGCACTGAATAAAACCTACATGGAGGCTAGGCCTACAACCAGCATGAAAAATGGTTGGATTTGTAGAACTTCCTATGACAAGAAGACTCTGAGAGATAGCACTAGTGATGATGAGCCAGTGATGATCCAAATCGAGTGATGATCCATATCCAATGATGATGATCTAGTAGTGATGATCCAGATTGAGTGATGATCCAGATCCAGTGATGATGATCTAGTAGTGATGATCCAGATTGAGTGATGATCTAGATCCAGTGATGATCTAGATCTAGTGATGATCTAGATTCAGTAATGAAGATGAATTGAAGATAAAGAGAACTTGATGATGATCCAGATTATAAAGAGAAGAAGGTGCTGATAAATTGTGTCGAGAGAATACCTTCCTAGTTAAGAGGGAGTGTTGATGTATTTGTAACCTCAGAATGTATTCACTTGTATATTTTATGTATTGTACCCTGATGTTTATTCCGGGAGGTATCTGTAATGTAATTGAGTCATGTCATGCCCCGATGTTCCTATTAGGAGATTCAATAATGTAAACAAGTCATGTAAAGTCATAGAGGGTAACCCTTCCTATTGATCAAGGGTTAAAGTCCTCGCAGTTGTGGGGACCTAGGGTTATTACACTCTCCTAGAGAAGTCATCCCTAGTGAGTTATTGTCAAGTCAGGAATTAGTATAAATAGAGAGTTAAACTCTCTATTTATCACACATTCACTCACACTCATTTGTAGCACATAACTGAGAGAGAAGAAGTTGTCGGGACAAGAGAGAGAGAGACTACTGCTTTGAGAGATCATCCTACTATTTTGGGGTTTTACTTTTGGTGCTTATTCTATCTCTGAGGAAGTTGCGAGGTTTTCTCCTTTATGGTTTCCTCGAGGAAAATATTTGTGTCTATTGTCTGTTGTGTTTGATTTTTGTGCTTGTTGTTCTCTTAGTTAAAGATCCTAAGTTAATGCTAGCTTCAATGATAAAAATATAAAAACTATTTGATTAACAAAGGTCGCATTCAAACCAAATCCTATCCTTATGAAAGTCTAGTCGTCCTCATTCCAAAGAAAGATGGGGCTTGACGCATGTGCATCGACTATAGCGCTCTCAACAAAATTTTGGTAAGGAATATATACTCTCTTCCAAGAATAAATGAACTCATTTACTCTCATGAAGGTGATAAATTCTTTACTAAGCTTGAATTTAAGTTGGGATATCGTCAAATTCTGATCGAGCCCACTAATGTATGGAAAAATTCTTTCAAAATCAAGGAGGGATTATTTGAATGGTTAGTCATTCCTTTTTTCTTAACCAATGCACCTGCAACCTTCATGCGCTATATGGATGAAATTCTATGACCTTTCATTGGTAAGTGTGTCATTGTCTATCTAGACAACATCTTGATTTTCAGTCGATCATGGAAATAACATGTCAGACAGGTTTCACAAGTCCACAACACTCTTCGACAACCTCGACTATATTTGAACATGGACAAATGTTCATTTTCTATGAACAACATCAAATATTTGGGGTATGTAATCGACTCTGTGAGCATTCATGTCAGCCTAGACAAAGTACAAATCCTCAAATATTGGACCATTCCTGAAAACATTCATGATCTAAGAAGTTTGCTTGGTTTGGTGAATTTTTATCAATGGATTCTACTCGGCTTCAGTCACATAGGTTGGACTTTGAATTAGTTGACTATTGGAAATTGGAAAAATGTCTTCAAATGAACATCAACACAAAAACAAGCTTTTGAGAAGCTCAAACACAAGCTTTGTACTACACCAGTACTTGTGTTACCTGATTTGCATCAGCCTTTCAAGATTGAGATGGAAAAATCAAACTATGATTTAGGTGTAGTGATAACTCAATCTGGTCACCCAGTTAATTTTCATTCCAAAACCTTTAACGACACTATCAGGAGGTATTTTATGTATGAAAAGGAACTGCATGGAATTGTACAATCCCTTAAGAAATAGAGACATTACATCCTTGGAAAGGAGACGATCATACTAACTGCCACGAACCTTTACATTTCTCCACGTCCCAGTCAAAGTTACAAACAACTCAATGACTCAAGTAAATTAATTACCTGAAACAATTTGAGTTGGTAATTAAGTATCAGAAAGGTAAATCCAATGTCGTAGCCGTTAATCAAAATTGACCCAATGTTCATCATGGGGGCATATATGTATGGGTTTGCAGGTTGGTTGCGAAACCCTTTTGATGATGATGAACTAATAAATATTGGTTAAAAACTTTACTAGTTGGAAATCAAATGTGATTGGGAAAAGACATGGAAATAGGGTTTTGTCCTAATTTTGACACCTCCCACAAAAACACATTGAGAACAAAATTGAACACCATGGTTGTCAAATGAGTGGAAATTTTTTATCACATGAATGACTCTATATTTAGAGCCAATACATCAAGTGTATTAAGCCCATGCTCATTATGATGATCGATTAAAACTTGTGCCCAAAAAATAGTTTTTATTAGAGGAATTTTTATATATTGAAATTACTATGTCAAATTATATAAGTTTGCATTATTCCATTTTTATAAAATGAAAATAAAATATGTGGCCTTTCCATTTTTATGGAAAGGCCACATAAGTTTGCATTATTCCATTTTATGTGTCCTTTAAACTCAATTCATGTGGCTAAAGTATTCCTTTGGAATTAAACTTACTATTTTCTTTTCAAAGAGTATATTATATTTATGTGTCCTTTCAACTCAATTCCTATGGCTAAAGTATTCCTTTGGAATAAAACTTCTTATTGCCTTTACAAAGAGTATATTATATTTATGTGTGCTTTCAAGTCAATTCCTATGGCTAAAATATTTATTTGGAATAAAAATTATTATTGAAAGGTATTTTCATTAATAAAACATTGTGATTTTTCACTAGATCATAACAATATGAAAAGTTCAAAATGTAAAAAAAAAGGCGTTAATATCCCCACATGGATAGAATTTATATTGAATCACATAGATAAAATTTATATTGTATAGTTGAATCAGATGAATAGAAGGATAGAATTTATATTGAATCACATTGATAGAATTTATATTGTGTAGTTGAATCACATGGATATAATTTATATTGAAGATAATTCAAGAAATGCAATTTTTTTTCAGAAGAAAAATAGTTGTTCCTTGATATTCAAAAAGAATAAAAGGTAACTGTTACAATAACATGACGTAAAGCCATTCAAATCATATGGGGAGATGTAAGAGAACACCAATCCAAATAGACGGGGAAAAAGAGACTCACAATCCCAGCAAAATACTGAAAGAGCTGAAACCACTGAGAGAACATAATGAGCCCAGACCAACTTATCCAAGGAAGCATCATGGGTGGAGAGAGCACACCCAAAGGGGATATAAAAAGAGAAAATATATGTGGATAATATAAGTTTACAGGATAAAGAGTCCCATACTCTAAAGGACAAAAATGAGAATGCCACGAGAAAACTGATATGAATTCTTAAAAGATTTTTAACAAGCCTTCCTTTATAATTTCACCTTCACAAAATTATGAGAAGGTGAGATGACCAGCCATAATTTTAAGTGCTTCCTTAGATAATCCATTTGAACTCATATTGTGCTACCTGTAGACATGCCTAACGTCAAGGAATAAGAAATCCTTTTCGATTCCTGAAATTATGCACACCAGTGATCCAAATTCAAAGCAGAAAGTGTTTCTTTCGAATTTATCCAATTTAAAATAATTGAGGAATCTCCCCAAATAGAAAGAGATGGAACAACCATGGAAGTAGTTGTAAAGAGAAGATCTCAAAGAGCTAAGAGCTCATCCCTTGTGTTAGTATTGGGTCCACATCCCATCTTGCAGAATACAAATGTGACCGATTCTAATACATAGTGAAGCCAGCACCCCCAGCATTGTTTGCAGCAACCCTATCAAAAAATACATTTGGAAAGCTGATGAGCTCGGCAGGCCCAATATCCCTGGAATTTTTTGTTTTTTAAACTCTTGGATAAGATATAACTAGATCCATCATTTTGTAGCTAATATAATCCACATTCGTACTTTTACCTTCAAAGATAGAAGAATTACGACATAACCACATATTCCAGATGTAGAAAGAAGGCATATAAGAACATTCCCACTGATGCTTATACCAGTATGGGAGATTATCAACCAAATTATGAGCAGATAAGGGAAAAGGAGAATTGCTAAGCTGGATGAGTCTGTCTCTAACAACCATCGTGAAAGGGAAAGAAATAAATAGATGATACACATTCTCCTCATTAGTATTACACAAACATCACATATTCGAATGTAGGACTTCTTGAATGGTCCCCATAGGCTCCAAGATTTGTTTGTTCTTTAGAAAACCATATTGCTTCGTAGAAATTTTCCTGTCTAAGATTGGCTTAAGGAGGATCGCAATGATTTTGGAGATGAGCTTATAGATCAAATTACGAAGGGAAATGGGGGGGGATTAGCAAAGGAATGAGGCTTTTCACATTTTTATATAATGGTAATGAAAGTAGAGTTGATGGAAGAGGGAACCATCCCATCAATCTTGGACTACTCTACTGCTTTAAGCAAGTCATTTCCCACAAGCTTGAAAAACCAAAGAGAAAAATACAACATAATAGCCATCTGAACCTGGGATTTTGTCCCTTTTAAATCCCTCCAAAGCCACTTCCACCTTTTCCAAAGTCACTGCAGAGAAAAATGATGATGCCTGTTCATCGGTAAGGAAAGATGGATAAAGATTGATCAACTAGAGTTTGTAAAAAATGAGAGAGGTGCCATGATATTTTAAGAGAGAGGAGAAATATGACTCTCCAAAATTTGTGAGTTTCTCCTCTTCCTTTCCTAGCACTCCCTCCTCATTATTCAAATCCCATATAGCATTTGAATTTACCCTTAGAGAAGTTGAATTGTGAAATAAATTGGTATTGATTCCCCCTGATGTATCCAATTAATTATGCTTTTCAATTTCCAATTTAAAACCTAATGTGCTAGAATTTTTTCTTTTTATATTTCAAAGATGCTAAAGGAATGTAATTCTCTGTAGAGAAAATGGTCAACGGACAGGCATCGAAAAGTTCTCAAATATTGGTCTCAATGATCACAAGATCTTTAGAATTTTTATCTAGCTGAGACTTTTCCCAACCTTTCACAACACCTTTAACATGTTGGAGCTTATAGAACAACCCCTTCTATCATCATCCATAGAGCATGGAACATTTTCCTTCCTGTAATTTTCAACAATCTGTGAGAAATCTTCATTTAATAACCAAGCTCTATTGAATTTGAAAGGGTAAGATTGATTAGAAGAACAAACCTCCCATTCCATAAAAATAGGGTAATGGTATGATATTTCTAAGGGAAGGGACCAAATTCAAAAAAAAATTAGGAGGGCCAGCAGTTGTTCTGAATCCAGGAAGTGATCCAAAATTTTACTAATAACAGTCGCCCGAGGGCAGCCATTGCGCTAGGTCGAACCCAGAGAAGTAGGTGCAAGGTCGAATGTATTTGTACTGATAAAAAATTGAGAGAAAAAATAATCCAGGGGATCAATGTGAGCGCTAGAGACCCAAATCTTAGAATCTGGATGATTGAAGTTTAGGTCTCCAGCTACAAGGATATTTGGAATATAAAAAATTCCCCTGGAGACAACAATATTCCATAAAGATTCCCTGTTGAGATAAGGCCCATAGAAATTTATCATAGAGAAAACATGGTCATTAACCCTGAAGCTGGCCTTAACAAGAATCCTTACATAGGAAGAGAAATGTTTATAACGAGCCATCAAGGGGTTCGAACTATTTAATAAACCCCTTGATAGGCGACTGGAACCTAAATAACATAACTCCTAACCCGACTTCAGTTTTGCAAAAGTGAGAAGGGCTTGAATGTGACTAGACATAGTCCCTTGGAAGGGAATTATATCTAGATTGGTAATAGAGAGCATCTTCTTAAGGGATTTTAACTTGGTAATCCCTCCAAACCCATGTATATTCATCTAGAGAATTTTCGTGAGGACCCTAAGGCTGAGGGTGACATTTCTATAAGCACTTGAGAGGAGGAGGGACAAGAGGGAGGGGTATGTGCCCTAGCGACTTCCTTGATACGAATAGAGAGTGGTGGAAATAAGACCAAGTTACCCTCATCCAAGGGCGGCTTAGTAAGATTGGGATTTCTCATTCTTCAAATGGTAACATTGTCAAATCTGATGGATTCAAGAGAAAGGGTGGAGGGGGAAATGGGTGTTATGTTAGTGAATATGGAGAGTGAACTCAAAAGGGAAGGGTCTGCAAAGGAGCGAAAGGACATGGGACTATCAGGTTTAGTGTGAGAAAAGATTGGAGAGATGTGATCAGCTGATAGAGGAGGGAAGTCCTCCTTGGAAAAAAGAGGCAGAAAATCCCCAGACACAAGGAGATTCATGGTAATGGGTGACAGCAAAAGGGGAGAGAAAGGAACATATTATCAACCATGCTCATAAATTCACATTAATCATGATTAAGCCCAAACATTCTAGGAAGACTACAACAATGATTTGACTCATCTACTAGTGCAGCTCGTGACAAAAAAAATAGATCGACAACATTCTTGATAAATATCGTAACGTATTTCAAGATCCAAACCGAGTACCTCTACATTGCGAGGTAAAACAATCCATTGAACTTGTTCTTGGTTCTTCATTACCTAACGAATCTATTTACAGAAGATCCATTATTGAGAATGAAGAGATTCACAAAAAGATCCAAGATTTGATCAACAAAGGTCACATCTGACCCATCTCCTCTCTTAATGGAATTCCAGTAATCCTTTTTTTAAAGAAATATGGGACTTGGTGCATGTGTGTCGACTATTGCTCTTTCAAAATGATTTTGGTAAAGAATAGATATCCTCTTCCAATGATAGATGAGCTCATCGAATCTCTGAAAGGTGCTAAATTATTTATTAATCTCGACCACAACTCAAGATATTATGAAATTCTGATCGATCCCACTGATATATGGAAAAATTATTTCAAGACCGAGGAAGTATTGTTTGAATGATTAGTCATGCCTTTTGGCTTAACCAATGCACCTACAACCTTCATGCGCTATATGGATGACATTCCATGACCTTTCATTGGAAAGTGTGTCATTGTATATATAGACAACATCTTGATTTTCAATTGATCATGGAAAGAACATGTCAAATAGGTTTGAGAAGTCCTCGACACTCTTCGAAAACCTCGACTATATTTGAACATGGAAAAATGTTCATTTGTGCTAAACATCATCAAATATTTGGGGTATGTAATCAAATCCATGAGAATTCACATCGATCCAAAAAAAGTACAAATCCTCAAAGATTGGAACTTTCCTCAAAACATTCATGAACTAAGAGGTTTGTTTGGTTTGGAGTTTTTTTAATGATGGTTCATACTCAGCTTCACTCACATAGCCTGGCCTTTGAATCAGTTGACTAAGGGAAATGGGAAAATTTTCTTCAAATGGACATCAACATAATAATAATATTTTGAGAAGCTCAAACACAAGCTTTGTACTACACTAGCACTTGTGTTTCCATATTTTCATCAGCCTTTCGAGATTGATATGGACACATCAGACTATGATTTAGGTGTAGTGCTCACTCACTATGGTCACCGGGTAACTTTTCGTTTCGGAACCTATAATGGTACTTTCACGAGGCATACGACGTATGAAAAGGAACTGCATGCCATTGTACAAGCCCTTACGAAATGGAGACATTACATCCTTGGAAAGGATACGGTCATCCTTACTGGCCACAAGCCTTTATAGTTCGCCCCGTCCCAGTCGAACTTACAAACAACTCGACAGCTCAAGTGGATTAATTACCTACAAAAATTTCAGTTGGCAATTAAGTATTGGAAAGGTAAGTCCAATGCTACAGCTGATTGTCTAAGTCGACCGCCCACTACTCTACTTTTCATAGTGATGAGTATGCATGGTTATGACAGCACTACTTGGTCGTAATTGTATTCAGTTTACTGCAAATTTTTTGAAATTTATCAGAAAATAGAATGGTCGTCCAATACCAACCACTTCCTGAAAGATACCTTGTTATGCAAGATTGAACATCTTTGTTTACAAGCAAGTGAACACCGACAAAATCTTATTTGGGATGCACACTACAACAAGACTGTAGGACAATTTGGAGTAGCAAAGACTCTTGTTATCCTCCAAAAGTATTTTTATTATCCTTCACTTAAACCTGATGTTAATAGGTACATTTGATCATGCCTTGTTTGTGTTAGGATATTTAGACACTTAGGAGTTAGTTAAGATCAACTTGTGTAATATATCCATTAGGTAAGGTGTGTATCTTTAGTATGCATTAGTATGCATTTGTAAATATTCTAATCCGACGGTCACGATATGCTCTAGAGATAAAGTGATCTGACGGTTCAACTTCTCTTAGATCATACCTACCATTAATCAATGGCTTAACACCCGATTCGTCCATGATCTCTATTTAAAGAGCATGGATGGTCCTTGGCTATTTGATTGATTATGAGAATCTCATGTAACTTCCTTTCTTTTGCATAATAAATTTCTCCAAGTAGCTATTTGGCTGGGGCAGTGGAATGTTTCCCTCTCGAGAGTTTTAACCACGTGACAAACATTGGTGTGTTGATCTGTGATCTATTTGTGTGAAGTAGTTGCTCAAGGTGTTTGGTATTTTGGGAGTACCCTGTGTACTCGAACATGGTATCAGAGCATTTATGAAGAGTCGTTTTCGGTTTTGATCAAGATCTGAAACAAGTGTTACCAAAAATTTGAAACGGCTTTTGGTTATGTATTTTTTGTGCACTTGTGGCCCATGGAAACTGTTCCATTGTGTTAAGAGCGTCGTTTCCATTGGAAAATAGTTTTCGTTTCATCGAAAACTATTTCCATTTGTTCCAGAAACACCCATTTCGGCAAATCTGAAGGTATAATGTTATAGTGATGGATTTGTTTTTTTTTTAAATCTCTCATATTTTATCAGTTTTATGATTAGATATTTACTGTTTTAGTCTCAGACTGTTGCCTTCCTTGGCTGTGTATTCTCTTTTCCATGCACCTTGCACGATCGCGGTGAATCATAAACAGAAAGGGAAATTTAAGTTTTTTTTCTTGTCTTCTTGGCTACGTATGCTTTTTGTCGTGCACCTTGTGTGATCATGATAAATCAGAAATAATGAGAAAACTTGAAAACATAGACTTTCTGGGTAAGCTAACCAAGATCTAACCCCATTGTGTGGAAAAATGATTTTTTTTCTTTTTGGTTTTTTTTTTGTGATTTGCAGGAAACAAAAGTAAGCACGAAGAACGAGAGAGAAGAGTAAAAAAAAAAATCCCCCTTCCTCTTTCCATTCTTTTACATACCGTTTAAACTTAGCTCACTTGGTCCAAAGTTGCTTTATTCCTTAATAGGTCTTGAGCTCAAGTCTTATTAAAGCTACTTTTTAGTGCATGCAATTTCTATTTGCAAGTTACTTTATTATAAAAGTGCATCTCACTTAAATAAACTAAAATAAAAAAGTGAGTCACTTAAGTCATTTAATTTATTGCGGCACTATTTAAAGTAACATTATTGTAAAAATGAACATGACTTATTCTACATAAGTGATTCACTTAAAAGAAACTTTATTGTAAGGTGATTGTCAAAGGTTGATCTTGGGAAGAGGCGGGTTCTTTTTTTTAGTTAGTCAAGTTAATATCTGCCACGTCACTGTTGGGGACATCTTCAACATTTTCTTTGATCAAGCATAACTTCATCATCTAGAATCAGTTTTCAGTGTCATTTTTTTTAAAACCGCATATTTTTTGGAGATCTTTGCATCCAAACAATTAGTTTCTATTATTTCATCCATTATTTATAGTATGGCTGCCCCTTGTGATATTATACTTACAAGTTCTAACTATTTCTCATGGAAATCTCGTGTGGAGGATGTTTTGCAAAGTAGGGGACTTTTTAGGATAACCTTAGGGAAAGAAACAGAACCCACTGATGATGATAAGATAATTAAATGGGAAAATAGATGTGATGAATCTTGTGGATTGATTGGGATGTCAATCTCTACTAATTTGTGATTCGACGTATCTGGAATTGACGAACCTGATATAGCTTGGGAAAAGTTGGAATCTGTGTTTGGTAAACACAATGGAATTTGGGGTCATCAACTTGAGAATGAGTTGATTTCCTTGAATCCAAATGATTTTTCATGCATTCAATACTATTTATGTAAGTATAAAAATCTTTAACTCTTATGTGTAGAATGCAAGATTAAGAAAGAAGAAAAACAATGTATTTATCATATTCTTTCCAAACTTGGACTTGCATATTTTGTTTTTGTATCTGCATTCTACTCCATGAAAGAATCCTTGACTGTAGCTAGCTATCAAGAGTCTAGTCTTGAATCCTTTTGTGATTCCTTAATTAGAGAGCAAGATAAGCTCATTCATCTTGGAATAATTAACAATGCAGATACATCTCGGAAAGCCTTATTGTCCCAACAAAAATAAAAGTCCAAGCCTCCCAAGAAACATAATTTTTGCAATAATAAGCCAAACAACAAGGGTCCCAAACCCTCTCAATTAACTCCTTCTTTAAAAAATGACAAAGGATCCAAGCCAAAAGGAAAGAAGACTGAGTGTCGTTGCAATTTTTGTGGGAAATATAATCATGATGAATCTAAGTGTTTCAAGAAGATGGCAGCCTTAAAAGCATCAATGAAGAAGCACCAAATCATCCTATATCCATCTTCAGAATCTACCTCTCATGGAAATGCACTTTGTGATTTTGGTTACTCTTATACTGCATCTTCTTCTTCTACTTCAAATGAATGGCTCATTGATTCTGGAGCATCTTATCATATGGCTAAGGATGAAGCCATTTTTTCTACTATGCATGAATGTAACACCAAACAAATATTTGTTAGTGATGATAGATCTCTAAGTGTTGTAGGATCTGGAACAGTTCCAGTAGAAAATGGTCATTTTAGTGATGTACTATGTGTTCCAAAAATTGCCTGCAATTTGTTATCAGTCTATCAAATTACTCACTCGGGTGAAGGTAAAACTCTGACATTTACACCTCACCAAGTTGTAATCAAGGATTTTAAAAATCCTCAAAATGTCCTTGCTACTGGAACTGTTGATGATATTACCAGGTTGTACAAATTTAACAACTTTAGGTCATCACCTTTTCCTTCAATTTTTGTTGCTCATTGTGATAACTTGAGCAAAATTTAGCATGAGTGATTTGGTCACTTAAACTCTTGCTCATTGCAACAACTATGTAAAGACAATATGGTGACTGGTCTTCCGATGGTATCTTCCAAGGATGGTGTTTGTTCTGGTTGTGTACTTGGAAAACATCATCGGGACAGTTTTGACAAACGAGCCTCTTGGCACACCTCGGTTCCCTTAGAGCATGTGCATAGTGACTTGTGTGGTCCTCTTCCATCTTCTTCCTTTTCTGGTTTCAAATATTTCTTAACTTTCATTGATGACTACTCCAGACACACTTGGGTTTACTTCCTAAAACTTAAGAGCAAAGTATTTAACATGTTCTTGGCCTACAAGGCCCTTGTTGAAAAACAATCTGGTCATCAAATTATTAAGTTAAGATCTGACAATGGAGGAGAATATGTTAACAACAAGTTCACTACTTTTTGCATTGAACAAGGAATCCAACAACAACACACTGTTCCATATACACCACAACAAAATGATGTAGATGAATGGAAGAACCACACTTTAAAAGAAACGACTGATTGTATGATCCAATATAAGGGACTAAGTCTTTAATATTGGGCGGAGGCCATAAATTGTGCAAATTACATAGTTAATCGCACACCCACTAAAGTTTTACAAGGTATAACACCGAAATAAGCATGGAGTAAAATTAAACTAGATGTAAGTCACTTTCGTGTGTTTGGTTGTGAAGCATGGTCTCACATTCTGGATGAAAAACGGAAAGCATTACAGCCTAAAAGTGAAAAGTGCATATTTGTTGGATATTCTAAAGATGTAAAGGTTATATACTTCTTCAGCCACATTCTCATGATATAATCATTAGACGAGATGTTAAATTTGATGAAAATCTTTTGGCCTCCGAGCCTAACTTGGCGGGTGTGCCATCTTTTGCCTATGAGCCCGATTCAGCGATTGTGCCTTCTTCTTCTTCTTCTTCAAACTTCCTTGGTAGGTTTCCAAATCCAGTTTCTGATGATGATAGTGAGGATGAAAATCCACCTCCGCCTGCTCATGTTTCTCCAATTGCACCAGCACCAATGCTTCCTCGATGGGTCCGTTCAACATGTGAAGTAGTTGGTGATCTTGCCAGTGATCCTAGAGATCAATGTCGAATATGTTCTCAGTTTCAGAGAGACTCTTCTCTTTTGACTCAAATTTCCAAGAATCATGATCCAGAAACTTTTGCAGAAGCTTCAAGAAATCCAGATTGGGATGCAGTTATGGATGAAGAATATCATTCCTTAATGGAGAACGATACTTGGGATCTTGTTCCTCTTCCAAAAGGAAGAAAACTTATCAGGTGTAAATGGGTCTATAGAACTAAGTATGCATCAGATAGAAGTATTGAAAGACTTAAGACAAGGTTAGTTTCCAAAGGTTTTTCCCAAGTTGAAGGGATTGACTACAATGAAACCTTTGCTCCTGTCGCAAAAATGAATTCCATTAGCCTTGTTCTTTCCCTTGCAGCCTTGCATAATTGGGAAGTTCATCAAATGGATGTCAATTCTGCCTTTTTACATGGTGATTTACAAGAGGAAATTTACATGGAACAACCTCCTAGACATGTTCAGGATAACTCTAGCCTTGTATGTCTCCTTAAGAAATCCTTATATGGCCTTAAGCAAGATCCTAGAGCTTGCTATGCCAAAATTGATAGCTTTCTCCTTGACATTGGTTTTTCTATATGCCATTCTGACCCCAATGTCTATAGAAAGAAAGTAGGAAACCATCTCATCATACTTGTTCTTTATGTTGATGATCTTATCTTTACTAATAGTGACCCTAAACTTATAACCCATGTGAAATCTAGTCTGAAGCAAAATTTTCAAATGTTAGACTTAGGACATTTGCATTATTTTCTTAGTCTCCAATTCTTGCAAACCATAGAATGAATCTTTCTTTCCTTGTATAAGTATGCTTGTGACCTTCTTCGTCACTTCCACATGAAAGATTGTAAACCATCCCCTTCTCCCTTCCATTCTGGAGTCAAACTTTTTGGCACTTGTACTTCCCCTGAAGTAGATGCCACCTTGTATCGTCAGCTTGTTGGTAGTCTTTTATACTTGACTCATTCTCGTCCTGAAATTTCCTTTGTAGTTGGTCATGTTTCCCGTTATATGCAAAATCCTCATAAAAGTCATTGGAAAGCAGCAAAAAGAATACTTTGATATATTTGAGGCACAATTTAGTTTGGGATTCATTACAGTACAGGGGAAAAATCTTTGTTGGTTGGTTTCACTGATTCAGATTTGGTCGGTGATCCTGATGATCGAAAGTCTACTACAGGTTATGTTTTCAGTCTGGGATCTGGACCTATTACTTGGGCTTGCAAGAAACAACAAGCTCTTTCTTTTTCTTCAGCAGAAGCAAAATATCGAGCCATAGTTAATGCCAGTCAAGAAGATTTATGGCTTTGATAGATCATTTCATAGTTTGGATTCGAGCAGTAGCAACCTACTCCACTTTGGTGCGACAATCAAAGTGCCATCAAGCTTTCCAAAGATCTAGTTCTACATCAACGCAACAAACACATTGAGGTACACATGCACTTCATCAGAAATCTTGTTCATGATCGTGTTCTTGAAATGATCTATTTCCCTATAGATGATCAAGTTGCATACATCTTCACCAAGTCTCTTACAGAAGCGAAGTTTTCTAAACTTCGATCTATGTTAGGAGTTCAGGAATGTGCCCTAAAGGGGGGATAGGCTCTAATGCCTCCTTCCTTCTCCTAGTAGTGTCACTTTTGTAAATCCTTCAATCCTATCCCAAGTTGTTCTGAAGGGGGGATGTTAGGATATTTATGACACTTAGGAGTAAGTCAAGATCAACTTGTGTAATATATCTATTAGGTAAAGTGTGTTTCTTTAGTATGTATTAGTATGCATTTGTAAAAATTATAATCCGATGATCACGATATGCTCTAGACATAAAGTGATCCGATGGTTCAACTTCTCTTAGATCACACCTACCATTGATCTGTGGCTTAACACCCAATTGGTCCATGATCTCTATTTAAAGAGCATGGATGGCTCCTGGCTAGTTGATCGATTATGAGAAGCTCATGTAACTTTCTTTCTTTTGCATAATAAATTGCTCCAAGTAGCTATTTGGCTGGGGCCTATTGCCGCCTTTCACACACCTGGGTCACGTGGTAGAAATATTCAAGCCACTCGGTGTGTCCTTGGGGGCAATTCTCGAGTCAAGGCTGTCACCTTGTTCTTGACTCCTCCATTTAGGCTCAACTCCTAATGAAGCCAAGGGGGGTAGACCCTATTAAGTTACTAAGGAGAATTACTTAGTGTTGTGATGTTTAAACTGACTGAGTTATTTAG
>LPNX010600865.1:0-12363 GCA_001517045.1 Pseudotsuga menziesii | reverse complement strand
AAACTCGACTCTCTCTGCCAGTGTAGGTTGCGCCCCCTCTGGACCTCTCCGGCTATAAATAAAGCACAACCCTCTCATTCCGAACTAGTTAGAGTTGGATGAAGAGTTGGTTTCCTATTGTATTACTATGATATTCTTTCTTTTGCTTGAGACTAAAGAGGCTTTGGATGCTATACCGTGTCGTGCCATTGTGTGTGGAGTACCAGCGTCATCTTGCAAATGCGGTGACCTTTTCTTCTTCTTAATTCTTGTTTCCTCTATGTACTAGCTTTAAAAGATTCAGTTGAATCAATATGAGTAGAGATTGACAAGCAAGATTACTTGTTTATTTTTATTCATATCATATATGTTCAAAGATCCAAATTATACATGTTTAAATAAGTTTATTTGAATGTTGTTTTCATCTTTTTCATATATATACCCAG
Source organism: Pseudotsuga menziesii (assembly GCA_001517045.1). Lineage (NCBI taxonomy): Eukaryota > Viridiplantae > Streptophyta > Pinopsida > Pinales > Pinaceae > Pseudotsuga > Pseudotsuga menziesii. The sequence goes on along the minus strand of LPNX010600865.1, from coordinate 11,938 downwards.
ATCTCGAAAGGTATTTTGCATGATATGTGATCTAGTTTCAAGTTGCCAAGAACGAAAAGGTGTGGATCTAGGTTGACTCCATTCCATTTCAAATACAAATTCAAGACACTGTCCCTAGACACTCCACAAAAACGCTTAACTTGGTTGATTCATTCCAGCAACAAACTGGGCTCTACTACTTTCTCTTTTTTCAAATTAAATTATCCTTGGATTCTTTGCTTGTTTATGAGTATCTATATGATTCCAAGTTGAAATTATTTATTAGATCTCATTCACAGGTGTTTAAAAAGCTATATCTCATAAGTCTTCACAGTTTCATACGCAAACATTTTAAAGTAAATCTTAGTCTTGTTAAAAAGAGTCTTGTTTAAAGCATTTTAAACTAAATTTTGCATCCAAGTGCACAATCATATTGGCTGCCCAAAATGCAAGCCAAGATCCCAAGGAAACCTTGCTTTCCTTGGTTATTTTGCTTTTTTTTTATTTTAACTTAGAATTTTGTCAATTTTTATTGTGTTGTCCAAAGACACTTCCAAAGTGTTTTGGAGCACATTTCACTAATAATTACTTGTTGATATTTAGCAGGTCCATTAAAAAAGAGAAGGAAATGCTACCTGAAAACTGACATGTGCACCATCTAGATCTCCACAAGAGTTTCCCCTCCTTCCACAACTTTTTTCTACATATTTGTAAGCCCTTGGGTTCAATTTCTATGAGAACCAAGTGGAATTTCCTAAGAGGAATTGTATCAAATCATAATAAAAGTATTTGAGTAGGCTCTCCAAAGCCCACTCCCCATCCCCTGATTTGCGTCGATGCCAAATTTCATGATTTTCTTTTTTTAGTTTAGTTTCTTTTTGCAGATTAGTATAATTTGATCAATATTCTTCCAATATATATTTACATGATTCAAAGTAATACAAATACTAACCCCATGAATTCTCGAGTTACCCAAAAGGGGAAAGAGATGTGTGGTAGGACTAATTAGAATATTTTTTGCCTATTTACTTTTTGTGTTGTTCTTACTTTTCATACAATTTACACTGCTTGCTTTGTCGATTAGGGTTTATAACCTGAAAGAGACTCTTGGAGATTTAATAAATAAGCAAACACACCACTTTAAAATCTTTAAAATTTTACTAAGGCTCTGTTGCGTATGCTCTGCACCACTGCGGTTTGACCGACCAGTTGGATGCATCAAAGCAACGCGAGTGACTAGTTAAGATGGTCTCACTTTCAAATTAACCTCCCAAGGCGAAAATCCAACGCCTCGAATTAATCCATTGCGGGGAAAGTTCACAGAAGAAGCGGGAACCACTGGATAGTGGCCTCGGGATACCGTCAGGCTACACCCTCGTTGGTGTAGTGTTGGACACGTCCCAGAGACTCCGATCCAGCACACATATTCTTCGCGTGGAACCGCATCAAATAAGGGTTTTGAACACACTCCTTGGACCGTCACGTATATTTGGGGTCCCCTTCCCCCTAATTTATGTTGAAATATTAACAAGCAAAGACGCAAATGAGTAATTTTGCATGAAAGTGAGATTACGGTTTTGGAACCCTAAATAGGTTTTTGGTAACCTAATTTCTCAGTGACTTATAAAAGGAAGTCTAAGTGTTCAGTTTACCACGCTTTTGGGTAGAGAGCAAGAGAGCTCACCTTCATAGGATTATGGATCAGGGCTACAAGAATCAAGGGAAGGGCACATACTGCTGGAATAGTTGGGGACGCATTCCTGAGGAAGCAGAGAGGACAGATCTTCAGAGATTGAAGAGTCCTTTCTTCTGTATAGTGTCAAAAGTAATTTACTGAGCATCTTCAGTGACTGAAGAGCAGCAGCAACAGCAAAGTGAGCAGCAACACGTCACACGTGTGGGATGTGAGGGACTTGTTGCACACGTGTGGGAGGCTGAGAGAGCCCAGAGAGCTGAGGGTCTTCATCAGTGACTAAGGAGAGGTCTTCAGTGATCAGTATCAGTAAGAGTCATACTGGTAGCAGATCAGTTGAGACATGCCTCAAAGTAGTGAGGGTGCAGTTGTACAGCTGGGGGTCGTTTTCAATGAATGAGGACGTTGTACATCTTCCGGAGCAGAGCAAATCAGAGCAAAGAGTTGAGAGAGCATTCTTCTGAGAGTTAGACAGAGTGTACAGCTTCTAATGATTGGCAGAGTCAGATATGAGAGATCCAACCTAAGGGTGTACTGTTGAGGGCGCATTCTCCAAGAGCAATAGCTGCAATCGTTGCAGATCTAGGGCTTTGGCCCTTCAGGTTCACAAGTTGCTTCTCTAAATCTTATTGTACCTCTTCTATATTTTATTTGCTCTAGGCTCGAGAAAGTAGAAAGCCCCACTGTAGCTGTGAAATATTTTGAGAACCCCAACCCAGTTTCAAGCTTGTTTGCTTCTCTGCATAGTTTAATGCCCAAACCCTTGTCTGCACAAATTTTTAACAAAAATTGACTAAACTGAAACACATGGAATTCTTTTTCGAAATTTAACAATTCAGAAATTTTCTTTTCAAGATAAAAATTTCAAACTCAGAAATTTAAATCAGCCAAACACACATGAAAATAACACTGTTATTTTTTACCAATGGTCCAAGATAAAAGCCCCAAGGGAAAACCTGTTTCTGAGAGAGAGATTTATTATTTCTTCAAGTAAATACAAAAAACAAACAACAATACTTATCAAATTTTCTTCTCAAAAATATGAACCCTTTACTGTTGTTTTCTCCTCGAATTTCGTGCCAAACTTCACCTCGAAATTCGTATCAAAATCTGCCTATACGGACATAATCGATTATGTACCTTTACTCGAAATCTGTGCCCAATCCGTATTGTATGGATATCCTCGAAATCTGTGCATATCGTACTGCATGGTATGTCAGTCCGTACACCTCGAAAACTGTGCAGTCGTACTGCTATACGGATTTCAAAAATTTGTGCAGCCCGTACACTATACGGAATCTCGGTTTTTGTGCAGTCCTACACTGTACGGATTCTCGATTTTTGTGCAGTGAAACTGCCTCGAAATCTATGCCAAAAACCTGCCTGTACAGTCCTCAAATTTTGTGCCACTTCTGTTGTACGGTCCTCTCAAAATTTGTGCTAGAATTCTCCTCGATTTCTGTGCCCAAATTTGTCTTCAAAATTTCTCTCCTGCTGGTAATGAAATCTCTTCAAAAACCCTCTCTGCTCTTCTTCTTCCTCTCTCCGAAAATTCTCTTCCTGAAGTGAATAATGAGATAAGTTTGCCTTGCGTTAGTCCCTTTTTGTTCATGGCAACTTCCTTTTCAATCTAATGGTCAAGAAAAGATTAGATGAAGGGTTTACAGTAAATGCTCCATTAATTAATTAATAAATGGCATTTAGTGCACCTCGTGTCATTTAATAAAGTGAGAGCAACCCCTTTTAAATAATCACACACTCAACTTTAAATTAAATATGAACTTAGGATAAACCATGACTTTAGCCTTTCTAATGAAGTCGCTTTAACAACATAAAGTACATTACACTTCATTAAATACAAGTGACTAGGGGTCATCAATTAAGGTGTCCTTGTCCACCCCAAGGCAAAGCTAGGTGGACAAACACTTCCTAGGTAACTTTTCAACACTCCCTCTTACCGAGGAAGGTGTTTTTCACCACTCGCAACTTATCTCTGAAGTAGACATGCTTTCCTCTACCCAAAACCTTCGTGAGAATGTCAGCCACCTGCTCATCTATAGAAACATACTGCAACTGTACAGCCCCTCTCTAAACATCGTCTTTGATAAAGTGATATCTAATCTCTATATACTTCGACCTGTCATGAAATACTGGATTCTCAAAGAGGTTGATGCAACTCTGATTATCACAATGTATAATAGTAGTACTCAGCTCTTGACCAAACAAGTCTACCATCAGCTTGCGAAGCCACAAAGCCTCACAACTAGCCTGACCGGTTGCCATATACTTAGCCTCAGCGGAACTCAATGCCACAGACTTTTGCTTCTCGTTGAACCACGACACAACTACCAAGCCCAAGTTGAAGCAACAAACAGAAGTGCTCTTTCGGTCCGAAACACTACCTGTCTAGCTTCATCCAGTTAGTGATCATGGGTGTAGACATGGGCCTGCAATCGTCCATCTGAAAGATCTTCAGAACATCTGCAGCATATTTTCCTTGCCCCAGGAAAACATGTCCATCCTCCTGCCAAATCTCCATCCTTAAAGAATAGTGCATCAACCCAAGGTCAGTCATCTCGAACTCTGAAGCAACATCCTTCTTGCAAGCATCAATCAGGTGCTCTCCGCTAGTAATGAACAAGCCATCAACATATAGCAGAAGAATGAGCGAAACACCACCAACCACAATGTAGTAAAGGTTGGGATCCGCCTCACTCTTCCAAAACCCAATCGAAAGCAAGTAGGAATCGATCCTAGAGTACCAAGCCCGAGGGGCTTGCTTCAGACCATACAAAGCCTTTTTGAGCCTACATACATGAGAATCTCTCTCATAAACCTCAAATCCCTGTGGTTGTTCCAGATACACCTCCTACTATAGAAGACCGTTGAGAAAAGCGGTCTTCACATCCATCTGATGGATCTTCCAACCGATCTCTGCCACGACAGAGATCACTGCTCTGATCGAAGAAAATCTGGCCACTAGCGCAAAGGTATCATCATAGTCAACTCCTTCTACCTGTGAGAACCCACGCACAACAAAACGAGCTTTGTACTTCTCGATGCTGCCATCTGGAGCATGCTTGATCTTGTAGAGCCACTTGGAAGTCACAACTGACTTCCCCTCTGGTGTCGGAATCACTTCCCACACCCCATTCTTCATGATGGAATTGTACTCTTCCAACATGGCATCTCTCCAAATCTGGTGTAAGGAAGCCACCTCATAAGTGGTCGATACAGTATCACGCAAGCTAGTCACCTATGCCATATAGCTGAAAGATCTCTCAGGTGCCTTGCTCTCTCTAACTTCCCTCCTGGGTGGTCCAATAGACTCTTCTGCTTCTTTCACGAGCTCTTTAAGCCAACTTGGCTTTCTTTTCTTGAAAGAAGCATCATGTCTCAGACTCTCCTCTACATCCTCATTAGACACATGTCTCCTTGAAGAAGTACCAACAACCTGAGATCTTGTCCCTGGTGAACATGTACCAAGTGTATCTGAATCATCTGAAGGTGTAACCTGTGAACCTCTGATCCGGGAACCTATCCCTATACCAAAGGTCCCTGAAAACTGAGCCCCTGAAACTGATGAACATGTAACCTACGACCCAGTCACTCCTGAAATCAATAACCCTGTGCTCCGACTCGCTGAACTCTGAATTGTCACCTGTCGAGTACTCTGTTGCTCCTCTATCTCAAAATCTAGAGATCTCCTGAAGGATTTCTCCTCCTCAAACTTCACCTCCCTCCTCAACACAACTTTCCTCTGTGTAGGAAGGTATATACGAAAAGCCTTCGAAGTCTCGTCATAACCAACAAAGATACCCCTCTCTCTTGTAGCCTCCAACTTTGTCCTCTTCTTAGAAGGGACATGTGAGTATGTAAGGCAACCAAATATATGAAAGTGACCTATCTCAGGCACTTTCACTGTGAACATCTCCTTAGGAGTTTTGCACCCCAAGGCACGGTGCGGACTCATGTTCAGAACATAAACATCAGTGCTACAAGCTTCTTCCCATAGAAAGAATGGAAGACTCTAATCATGCAGCATGGCCCTAGCTGCACCCACCATCGAACGGTTCTTCCTTTCAACCACTCCATTCTATTGTGGAGTGTAAGGAACTATCAACTGCCTCTTGATACCCTCCTATCTACAGAACTCATTGAATGCATGGGAAGTATACTCACCCCCATTGTCTGACCGAAGTACCTGGAACCGAAGCAAGACTTCCTTTGATCTCTTGCTTCTAAGGAAATAGATCCAAGTCTTCCTGGAATAGTCATCGATGAATGTGACATAAAACACATATCCTGTCAAAGAGGTAGATGATATGGGACCACACAAATCTGAATGTATCAATTGAAGTACTCCCTCTGATCTGGAATCACTACTCGGAAAAGCAGTCTTGGTGTACTTTCCCAAAGCACACCCCCTGCAAACACCACTCGGCTCTATGCTAAACTCTAACATACCTGTAGTCATATCTCCCAGCATCCTCAAAGCTGGATGGTGAAGGTGGGCCATCCTCCTGTGCCATAACTCACACAACTCACTGCTGGTCTGAGTGTGTGACAGTGCATGATGTGCCTCGAAAAGAAGCTTGTACAGTTTCCCGCATCTCTTCCAATCGCACGCGAATCAGATGGACCTGCTGCTTTGGGAAAGATGTGAACTTTCCCATCAAGAACATATACACCAAAGCCTCTGTCCTCAATCATGGAAACTGAAACAAGGTTCTTCTTCAGCCCAGGGACATACAATACATCCCTCAGAAACATAGGGTGCATGGACTCCCTGTCAAAATGGACAATCCCACACCCAACTACTCTCACCACTGTGTCATCTCCCAATACAACCTCCAACTCCAAATCTCTCTTACATCTCGGCAAACATATCTCGATCACTTGTCATGTGACTAGAAGCTCCACTATCAATGTACCAAGTGGAGGAAGTAGTGGTAGCACTTAAAGAATGTCCAACAATGATGGAATGCTCCATGTGACCCTGAATGTCCCTGCTGGTGATAGAAGATACTCTCTCTACACTAACACCTGCAAAGAGAGAAAAGTCTCTCTCAAATCTAGCAGCAAACTCATCAATCTCTGCTGAAGTTGTTGTTTGTTGTTTCTTCTTCTTTTTTGGACACTGTCCAGCATAGTGTCCAAACTTCTAGCAAACAAAGCATTTCACTTTGCTCATATCCTTCTTCTTCCCATCATGTTGTTTGGCTCCAACCTTGAAACCCTTCTTGAACTTCTTCATCTTCCCTTTCGCTGCCAATGCCACATTCTCCTCATCATCTCTATGATGTGACGAAATGCCCTGTATGTATCTCTTGCGTGTCTCCTCCTGTGTGATATCATCCCACAATCAATCCCATGTGGGCATATTCTCCCTACCAATGATAGTCTGCACAAACACGGTCCACTGCTGAGTCACGCCATCTAAGGCTATATGCACCATCTCGACATTCTTTATAACCTTTCCTACAACTGCAAGTTCATCTCTTACCTGTGTGATCTTGGTAAGATAGCAAACCATGCCTTCCCCTTTACTCATGTGCACATTCTTCAACTTCTCCCTCAACACCATCTTCCTGTTTTCATTTGAACTCTGGTAAAGATTTGTTAAAGAAGTCCACATCTAAAAAGCATGTGTTTTAGTTGATTTGTGAGGGATTATATGATCCTTCACCGCATCAAGTATGATCCTTCTTGCTTTTACATCTCTCTTCATGAAAGCATCCTTATCAACTGCATTGGCAGGTACTACTACAGGATTAGCAATTGTATTGTGAACAATATCCCATAGTTCATTTTCTTCAAGTATCAAACTGATTCCAGCCTTCCATGGGCTAAACTTTGTAGCCCCATCCAACCTGTCTTCAACTCGAAGACCAAACACCATGGCTACAACCTGTGACTCTCAAGCGATTTGTTCAAGAGTATTTTTCCACAAAACCCTGTTCTTCTAAATGTTCAAATTCTGAAATTTTAACTGTGCTCTAAAACCATGAAAGCTTTTAAGAACCCCAACCCGATTTCAAGCTTGTTTGCTTCTCTGCATAGTTTAATGCCCAAACCCTTGTATGCACAATTTTTTAACAAAATTTGACTAAACTAAAAAACATGGAATTCTTTTTCGAAATTTAACAATTCATTAAAAGAAAAAAGATAAAAATTTCAAACTCAAAAATTTAAATCAGCCAAACACATATTAAAATAACACTGATATTTTTTACCAATGGTCCAGGATAAAACTTCTGAGAGAGAGAGATTTATTATTTCTTCAGGTAAATACAGAAAACAAACAACAATACTTATCGAATTTTCTTCTCGAAAATCTGAACCATTTACTGTTGTTTTCTCCTCGAATTTTGTGTCAAACTTCACCTTGAAATTCCTGCCAGAATCTGCATGTACGGACATAACCAATTCTGTACCTTTTCCCTTGAAATCTGTGCCCAATCNGTAAATACAGAAAACAAACAACAATACTTATCGAATTTTCTTCTCGAAAATCTGAACCATTTACTGTTGTTTTCTCCTCGAATTTTGTGTCAAACTTCACCTCGAAATTCCTGCCAGAATCTGCATGTACGGACATAACCAATTCTGTACCTTTTCCCTTGAAATCTATGCCCAATCCGTACTGTACGGGTTTCCTCGAAATCTATGTAGATCAAACTGTATGGTATGTCAATCTGTACACCTCGAAAACTATGCAGTCATACTGCTGTACGGATTTCAAAATTTGTGCAGTCCGTACAATGTACGGAATCTCGATTTATGTGCAGTCCATACACTGTATGAATTCTCAATTTCTGTGCAGTGAAAATGCCTCGAAATATGTGCCAAAACCTGCATGTACGGTCCTCGAAATTTATGCCACTTTAGTTGTACGGTTCTCTCGAAATTTGTGCCAGAATTCTCCTCGNTCGAAAACTATGCAGTCATACTGCTGTACGGATTTCAAAATTTGTGCAGTCCGTACAATGTACGGAATCTCGATTTATGTGCAGTCCATACACTGTATGGATTCTCAATTTCTGTGCAGTGAAAATGCCTCGAAATCTGTGCCAAAACCTGCATGTACGGTCCTCGAAATTTATGCCACTTTAGTTGTACGGTTCTCTCGAAATTTGTGCCAGAATTCTCCTTGATTTTTGCGCTCAAATTTGTCTTCAGAATTTCTCTATCCTGCTGGTAATGAAATCTCTTCAAAACCCTCTCTACTCTTCCTTCTTCCTCTCTCCAAAAATTCTCTTCTTGAAGTGAATAATGAGATAAGTTTGCCTTGCCCTAGTTCCTTTTTGTTCATGGCTACNCTGGTAATGAAATCTCTTCAAAACCCTCTCTACTCTTCCTTCTTCCTCTCTCCAAAAATTCTCTTCTTGAAGTGAATAATGAGATAAGTTTGCCTTGCCCTAGTCCATTTTTGTTCATGGCAACTTCCTTTTCAAACTAATGGCCAAGATTAGATTAGATGAAGGCTTCACAATAAATGCTCCATTAATTAATTAATAAATGGCATTTAGTGCACCTCATGTCATTTAATAAAGTGAGAGCAACCCCTTTTAAATAATCACACACTCAACTTTAATTTAAATATGAACTTAGGATAAACCATGACTTTAGCCTTTCTAATGAAGTCACTTTAAAAACATGAACTACATCACACTTCATTAAATACAAGTAACTAGGGGTCATCAATTAAAGTGTCCTTGTCCACCCCAAGGCAAAGCTAGGTGGACAACCACTTCCAAGGTAACTTTTCAACAAGATGGTTTTCCTACAAGTAACTAGGGGTCATCAATTAAAGTGTCCTTGTCCACCCCAAGGCAAAGCTAGGTGGACAACCACTTCCAAGATAACTTTTCAACAAGATGGTTTTCCCCATTGGGGTTTCCAAGGTAAATTTACAAGACTTATGTGTGATTTCCTAGGTGTTTATGAGTTGCAAGGATTTCATGTGTTGCAAGTTTCTAAATTTGTTTGAAGTGTATTTCAACTTGGATTAGTGAATATTGTGGCCAAGTTGATTATCCTGACTTCTCAAAGTGACTGGAGACCTCTGAGAAAAACTAATAATTCAATCCAAACTCATTAATCCACAATATTTTAAAACTTACCAAGAGACACTTGCAAAATATCCACTCCAACATTTCAACACATACAATTTGGTGACTCCATCTAATTCAGCACTGGTCTTTAAGTTTCTATCTATAGAAGTTTTGCTTGAACAATTTATGTGTTGAATGAATCCTATACAAGCTCTTGTGCTATTTATCCTGTTGTAATTTGTTCATCTTACAAATCTCTTGTTTTATTATTATTGTTTAAAAACTCCTAAAAATTTCATTCATCTAAAACCATTACCACTAAAGCCTAATCAACCTAAGNCTGGTCTTTAAGTTTCTATCTATAGAAGTTTTGCTTGAACAATTTATGTGTTGAATGAATCCTATACAAGCTCTTGTGCTATTTATCCTGTTGTAATCTGTTCATCTTAGAAATCTCTTGTTTTATTATTATTGTTTAAAAACTCCTAAAAATTTCATTCATCTAAAACCATTACCACTAAAGCCTAATCAACCTGAGCAACTCTTAGGGTCTACCCCCCTTGGCTTCATTAGGAGTTTGTCTAAACAGAGGAGTCAAGATCAAGTGACAGTACTTGACTCAAGACTTGCCCCCAAGGACGCACTTAGTGGCTTGAATATTTATGCCATGACAACCTAACCCCCCCAGGTGCGTGAAAGGATGCAACACCTAGTAAATCTGCAAGTTACACATGGAAGAAAAAGGTGTTAAGCCCTTGAAGTATGGACTTATAAACACATCAAGCACCCCCAATAGATCTACAAGTGGACAAAACGCATGGAGTTTTAAATTTTAAATCAAAACTTAGTTAAAGATGATAAGTCGTCCCGGATGGTCATTTGAAGAAGACATACACCAAGTTGATCTAACCTTTGAGGATCTGGCATATAAATAAGGTGTGGATAAACTCATTTTAAGTAATGCACTTTGATGTGATTCTCTGTGGGAGATAGCGAAGGTAGAAGCTGACCTTAGAAGTAGCCCGAAGGTGACTGTGGAGGAAATCGAAGGAGATTCTGGAGGTGATCTAGGGTGAGAGAAAGAGGGTTACGATGTATGCCACATTAGGAATTCTAAGTCTGGTCAGGGTTAAGTAGAAGTGGATCCGAGCTCAACAATGATTTGTATGGATTTTGTCTTTGTCTGAGTCTTATCCAAACTTAAAGTTGAAAAGTACAAAGCCTTCCACAGTGCGAGGTTTGTAATGGTCTGATCAGTCGAGATGAAGAAGAAGCTACATCAGATTTGAAGTCCATCAAGAATGCTACAGTTCGAGATTGATTAGGTTTGAAATAGTACTTCTGAGGTATGTATCGAGTGGCAATGTATACTGTTTGCCTAGGGTTTACAAGCTTAAACTTGAGGCTGATTTGTAATAGTCCAAGCACTGGTTGAGGAAGTCTGAAAGGGACAGTTTGGAACAAGAAATTTGTATTTACGTTTTACGGGTGGTGGGGTGGAGCAGGGGAGGACTTAACAGTCCTAAACAGGTAGTCCCCTATCTTTAAGGTGTTGTAGCACCCTTTCAGCTAAAGCTGATAAAACCAGAGGTTGTAGCTTATTGAGGTGTTCAAGCACCTCCTTGAATGTACTTATTCATATATATATCAGTTACACATTCAGCAAATCTTGGTGTTTTCATGTGCATATGTGGAATGGATATGTCCTAATTAGAAATGTCACTGTTAGCAGATTGGACGAAGTAATTAATAGTAGCAAGTAAAAGAATAATATGTGACCGATATTTTGTAGTTGAGAGCAAAATTTTTAACTATCTAGATCACTGATTCACCCCCTCCCTCTCAGTTATCTCCAGTGTTCCACGGGGACACGCCTCCCAGGGTCGAGGGCTTGGCCCCTACGCTTCCCACGCCCCGAGGGCTGGGGGGATCCATGGGAAACATTTCCCAGCGCCCCCCTTTCTGCGAAACTTGGGGAAACGTGAGTCTAGGAGTTTCCCGGATTGGGGGGCTCCCACACGCCCCCTCCTAAAAATGGGGGGCTCCGACTAGCCCCCACTGCCCTCAATTTTTAAAATTTTTTTACTTAAAAAAGAAAGGGTTCATCTTAAATTTTAGGCTTTTACACTAAATGGTCATTTTAAAATGAAATAGAAACAAATAAAAAGAAAACAAACATCGATATGATATGCTTGGCTATAACGATTAC